>RJWM01027739.1:0-26612 GCA_004363535.1 Dasyprocta punctata | reverse complement strand
CCTTTATTTTTTTTTTTAAATTAATTTATTTTTTTTTGCGGCACCGGGGATTGAACTCACAACCTCGCGCCTGCCAGGGCAGGCGCTTAAGGCACTGAGCCAAACTCCCGGCCCTGGTTTTTTGAGGCAGGGTCGCACTATGTAGCTCAGGCCGGCCTTGCACTCGCGTTGTAGCCCAAGCCGGCCTCGAACTCACAACACTCCGCCTACCTCAGCCTCCCGAGTGCTGGGAGAAATCTCCCCTTTAGATGGCCTTTTGATGCTTGTTTCTGGTGTGATTGTGGTATTGTGGTTTTATGGGAGAATATTGTTATTGTTAGGTGCATGCTAAAGTATTTGGGAGTGAAATGTCATGATGTCTGCAACTTATTTTTATTTTTTATTTTTTGTCTTTTTGAGTCAGGGGTCTCATATGTAATTCAGACTGGGCATGAGCTCACTTTGTAGCCCAGGCTGGTCTCACACTTGCAACGATTCTCCTGCTTCAGCCTCGGGAGTGCCGGAATTACAGGCGTGTGCTACCATGCCCAGCTTTGTAATTTAGTTTTACATGTTATAGTTAACACACACACACACACACACACACAGAGTCATCCTTTGGTATCCATTGGGGATTGGTCCCAGGACCCTTCTTGCATACCAAACTCCTTGTATGCTCAAATCCCTTATATAAAATGGCCTGTGTTTGCAGAGAACCTATGAACACTCTTCCATGGAGAGTTTAAATCATCTGTAGATTGCTTATAATACCTGATACAATATAAACGCAATGTAAGTCATTGTCATTGGCCAGGGATTCTGCCCTGCATCTGCCTGTGGTTGTCCTGAGTGACTGTTGGCCTCCTATAGCAGTGGAGGTGTTAGAAAGACAGGCCCCGAGTCTCGAATGACAGTGACTGCTGACTGTCAGCTGGGGAGGTGGGTGCACAGTGCTTTGGAGAAAAAAATGACAAGCCCAAAGAGACAGTGCGTGTCTCAGTAACTTTCCTTGTTGCTGGGACACAATACCCAACACCAACAAAGTAAAGGAGGAAAAGTTTATTTTGGCTCACGATGTAGAGGTTTAAGTCTATGGCTGGTTAGCTCCATGGCAGAGGAGAGTTGCTTAAAGCATAGTGGACAGGAAGCAGAAAGTCAAGGGAGGAGCCTAGAAGGGAGATAGACCCTTCCTGGTTTTGTTTTGTTTGTTTGTTTGTTTTCTTTTTCTTTTTTGAGACAGTTTCACCATGTAGTTCAGGCTGGCCTTCAATTCACTATGGAGCTCAGGCTGGCCTCAAACTCACATTGAACCTCCTGTCTCAGCCTCCTGAGTTCTGGGATTATAGGTGTATGCCACCACACCTGGCAAGATAGACCCTTCAGCAAGTCAACTGTATGCCCCGTAAGCCAGTCACCTTCCAAAAACCCCACCTTTGAGTGCATGAGACTCCTGGGGAACATCTAGATATAAACTGTGACAGTGTACTTCCATAGATGTAGAGTTGGCTTGGGAGTTATCTGGGCATGTTAGCATAATTAGATGAGGGGCAGAGCAAGAGAGACACTGATCTGGAGTTTGAAGGGGTTGTCTGGGATGGTAAGGTGCAGAGTAGGTCCTTAGAAAACGCAGAAATAACCCTCATACAGCTCAGGTCCAGGGGAAAGAGAGAGGTCCCTTTTGTTTCACATCATGAACGTTTTATCTGGGCCAGATGCAAGCCATTAGCCTGTGGGCAGCAGGGTCCCAGTGGCCCAAGTTTACAACTCTTGTCTGGTCCATTCTAGTTCTCCAGCCTTCAGGCTCCCTCTCCTGGAATCTGCAATCCCCATGTCCCCATTGTCTAATTTGTGGTGACTCCAAGCTGGGCCACATGGGCGTCCCATCTGTTTTGGGGAAAGAGGTGGACTCTGGCATCAGAGGTCCCTAGGCTCAGAAGCAGAGCTGGGGGCCCTGGTGTCCATTAGAAATACTTTAGACCCCCAGCAGGCCCTCGGCAGGAAGAGGGCTTCAGGTGAGGGTCTTCTGTCAGCAAAGGCCGCAGGCAGAGGCTCGTGCTTGGAGGGGCTGTGGGGTCTTTGTGAGGTCTCTGTGGTGTGTCAGGGCCTTACCCGGCCCGTGTGGGAAGCAGTGAGACGTGTGTTTTATGGGGGAGGGGGTGGTGGCGGGAGGAAGCTTTATGTAATTCTTGGCTGGGGCTCAGGTAATTGTTTTAATGAAATGGAATGCAGCTTATTCAGAACTCACTTGGCAGAAACAGCCATGTTCTGTTCTGTTTTCTACTTGGGGAGAGCAGGGCACGCGTTTCCAGCTGTTTTGAATCTTAGGACCCTGGGTTAGCTGAGCAAGGTGGGTGGAAGCCTCCAGGGAGGGCTCCTTCCTAGTGTGGCTCATGGAGCTTCAAGTTGGACGTGTTACTCTGTGTGTTGTGTGTGTGTGTGTGTGTGTGTGTGTGTGTATTGCTGGGAGTCAAACCCAGGGCCTTGCGCAGGCAAAGTACAAACTGCACTCCCGGGGCCTGGGGGTTTAACTCAGCAGCATAAGCACCTGCCTGGCAAGTGCGAGGTCATGAGTTCGATCCCTGGTACCAAAAAACCCCAAAAACAACAGCAAAAAAACTACACTTCCCAGCCTCTACGTGTCTTTTGAATAAGCTGTGGATACTACGGCCTCGTCCAACGACAGAGAAGCCCTGTTGAAAGTGGGCCCTAAAACCAGGCCAGTACCTGCCACCTGGGTTGTGAAGCTGAGTGAGTGAGGAGTGTGAAGGTGCTTATTAGCACACCTCCACGCAAAGGTCTCTTTATTTGCCATTGACTCCACCCTCTACAGCCCCCTTTTCCTACTGAAACACCTTCTTCTTCTTCTTTTTTTCTTTTTTGTGGCACCCGGGATTGAACTCGTAACCTCATGCCTGACAGACAGGCGCTTAAGCCACTGAGCCAAACTCCCAGCCCTAGTTTTTTTGAGGCAGGGTTCCACTATGTAGCTCAGGTCCATCTCGCGCTTGCGTTGTAGCCCTAGCTGGGCCTCGAACTCACAACGCTCCGCCTACCTCAGCCTCTCAAGTGCTGGGATTAAAGGCGTGCGCCACCATGCCCCACTTGAAACACCTTCTAATACCTTCTCCACCAACCTCCTACCCATCTCCCATCAGTGTCGCCCTCTGTGGCCTAATGTGGCTCCATGGGTTCCATCTGCAGGTCCACCTGGATGGACTCCCTTGTTCTTTTGGTTTCTTCGTTTTTTTCTCTCTGCCCTTCCTCCCTTCTTTTTTTTTTTTTTGCTCAGTACCAGGGATCGAACTCACAACCTCGCGCCTGCCAAGCAGACGCTGAAGCCACTGAGCCAAACTCCTGGCCCTATTTTCTTCAAGGCAGGGTTGCTGCAGTATGTAGTTCAGCCCAGCTTTGCTGCTCACGATGTAGCCCAAGCCAGCCTCAGCCTACCTCAGCTTCCCGAGTGGTGGGATTAAAGGCGTGCGCCACCACGCCCGGCTTCTTTTTTATTTATTTATTTATTTATTTTTCTTGTGGTAAAGTATCAGATCCAGGGCCTTTAGCTTGTTAGGCAAATGCTCTATCTCTGAACCCTGCCCCCCTCACCCTTTCCTAACCTCTTCACATTGCTTCTTTTTTCATTTCGAACACACCCTGGCTTGTTCTTCCACACCTTCTGACATGTGTCCTACTCTCTCTTTCTCTCTCTTTTCTTTTTCTTTTTTTTTTTTGAGACAGAGTTCTGCTCTTAGTTCAGGTTGGCCTTGAACTTGCAGTGAGCCTCCTGCTTCAGCCTCCCAAGTGCTGGAATTACAGGCATGTGCCGCCATGTCCAGCTAATGCGTCCTGCTTTTTAGTGGCTATATTTTCCCTTCCCTTCTGTAAACCTTGGTTGCTTCTTCACAGACCCTCCCTGCCTTCCTTTTCCACTTCCTTTTCTGATCCCTTTGTGTGGGGACTCTTTGTGTTTTTCCAAAGGGTTCCTCTGGACTTTCCTGTTTTTCTCCTTAGTATTTTGGTCACTTTACCTAGTTGTTTAACTGTTTTTGTTTGTTTCTTTCTTTTTGGTTTTTTTTAAAGATAGAATCTATGTAGCCCAGGCTGACCTCAAACTTGCAGCAATCCTCCTGCTTCAGCCTCCCCAGTGTTGGGATTACGAACATGTGCCACCAAACTTGGATTTGTGGCTTCTTTGGAATTTTTGTGTTGGTAACTCCCAGATTTCTCTTTCCGCCCTTGATGTGGATTCTATTGTCCAGGTCTTCCTGACTGCATGCCAGGAAAGACACAACTCATTTCCTTTTCACACTCTCTTCGAGGCCTTGTCAGTTGTCTGGTTTCTGTGTCATGGCCCCCTCTCCTCTCGTGGCCTGTGTTAGATAAGGGGCATTTGTACAGCCCTTGAAGGTTGAGGGAATGCTTTCATGTGCTTCATATTTTTTTATATGATTCTGACAGTAAGTCTTTGAAGGCAGTGAGCCCATTTTACAAACAAGGAAGCTAAATTGAAACTCAGGGGTTAAGGGGAAGGGGACACACCCGGTGCTGACACAGATAACGATGCAAGAATTTGAAACTAGGTCTTCTAGCACCTAACCTTATCTCATTTTGGGTTTTCATACTGGAAATTCAAGGCAGAGTTGGGAAATTGTGGGTCAGATTTGCCCTGCAGACCGATGTTGCTAGGCCTTCCTAGTATTTAAAGTCTTCCAAATTAGTTGCCAGTATTCAAAACACAAGGAAATTGCACCTCAAAAATCCCTTTCTTTTGAAAAATCAGATTTAGGGTTGAGGTGTAACTCAGTAGTGGAGTGCTTGTCCAGCATGTGTGAGGCCCTGGGTTTAATTTCTCTAGTATCAGAGTAGGGAGAAAAGAAGCAAAAAGGTGTGGTAGTACATGCCTGTAATCCCAGCACTTGGGAGGCTGAGGCAGGAGGATCACTGCAAGTTCAAGGCCAGCCTGAGCTACATAGTGCATTCAGGACTACTTTGAACTACACAGTGGGACCCTGTCTCAAAAAGACCGAAAAACCCCAAAAAACAAAAATCAGATTTGGTTACACTGGACACTTGTTCTCAATTGCATGACTTCGCTGACCACCCTAACCTCAGCCTCAGCCTCAGCCTCAGCCCTTGTATTCAGCCCTTTATTGGGCCTACTGTGGGCCTAGCGTCCCTCCCACATACTCATTCCTACCTGTCCTCTGCTTTGGGGGGATTCTAAGCTTGCTCTTTTCCTGCCCAGTACTTGTAACAAACACAATGGCCAAATCTACTGGTTTTCTTTTCTTTTTTTCCTCAGTGCTGGGGATTGAATCCATTGCCTTGCATATGTCATGAGCTCAAACATGTCACAAAATCAAAGCCCAGCCTAACTGAACTGCTTCCGCTAGAGCTAACTCCTAGCTCTTTCACATTTTTAAAAATTTGAGAGAAACAGTTTTGCTGTGTTACCCAGGCTGGCCTTGGACTTGCGATCCTTTTGCCTCAGCTTCCAGGTTACTGGAGTTACAGGTTTGTGCCAATGTTCTCAGTTGATAGGGTTTTTTGAACTGCATTTTTAAAATCTTTATTTATTTATTTATTTTTGTGGCACCAGGGCTCGAACTCACAACCTTGCGCCTGCCAGACAGGTGCTTAAGCCACTGAGCCAAACTCCCGGCCCTAGTTTTTTGAGGCAGGGTCGCACTGTGTAGTTCAGGCCAGCCTTGTGCTCACGTTGTAGCCCAAGCCGACCTCGAACTCACAACGCTCCTCCTACCTCAGCCTCCTGAGTGCTGGGATTAAAGGCATGCGTCACCATGCCTGGCTGAACTGCATTTTTGAACTGGATTATTACTATTATTTTTCTTTCCATACTGAGGATTGAACACAGGGCCTTCTCATTGAGCTATATCCCTGGCCTTCTGTTATTTTTTATTTTGGGACAGGGTCTTACTAAGTTGCTGAATTGCCCAGGTCGGGCTCGAACTTAACGCTCTTCCAGCCTCAGCCTCCCAGAGTGCTGGAGTTACAGGTGTCTGCCTCTGCTTATGACTGAGTTAGATTTGACTTTTAGTCATCTCAAACACTCAGGTCTGCCTTGAGTCTGGGTCTTTGTCCAAATTGTAGAAAATAGCTTTCTCCCTCTCCTCCGTGTTTCCACACCTTCTGCCTTTTAAAACTTAGTGTAGCCACTTTTGAGAAGACTTTTTTTTTTTTATTAAAACTAATGGAACCTGTTGACCCTTCCTCTTGGATATGTGTGGTTTGACCGATTAATGTAAATTGGGCCTCCCCTTCTGCCCTGTAAGCTCCGTGAGGACAGGGATTTTACCTGCCTTTCGTGTATCTCTATCTAGCAAGTTCTGCTCTTCTGGTCTCTTTGTGGTTGCTTGATAAATATTTGATGGTGGTTGATGATTAAATGGGTATGAACTGTGGACACCCATTGTGATCCCAAGCCTCCAGCAAACCACTTCCTCCTTTGGAGAATTCGAGTGACGGGGAGGCAGACAGAACCCAGGCTCAGACGTCAGCCACATCTAGGTCTCTGTTGATGGTGCCACTTGTTACCTGTGTGACTTCAGCAGGTCATTTTACACTCTGAGCCTCTGTCCCCTTATCTAGGAAATGGGTACATTTCCTGAAGTATTTTCAAAGTGTTCAAGACATGGTAGCATTTGTTCTTAGAGTCATCTCTACTCTGGGAGTTGGCCTTTCAGTGTGACTGTCAGCCTTCAGATTTCCACTTCACATATCTGCGGGCTGTGTTTTCTGTGGCCTTGGCAATGGGCATTTAGCACACATGTGCCTGCTTGGCTGTTTTGCTGCCTGGGGGAGGCTGTCTTGCTGACTTCGGTTATTTTCCGAAAGAATGTGACTTAGGACACTTCATGGCCCTGTGCATTAGAGAATATTGGGGTCTCTGCTCTGAAGGTGAAATGGGCATATCCCAATGGTGGCGGTGTTAGGTTGGGTTTTGGTTTGGTGACACGCCATTTCCCCCGAGCCTCTTTGATGGCTTTGAGGAGGAAGCGGTAGTTGTTCAGTGGCTTGGCTTTTAGTAATCACTCATCTAATGTTAATATTTGAGAGCTGCCACAGTAGCAGCTCTGGGATCCACTTCCAAGTCAGCACTCTCAGGCCATGAAAGATACTGTGTGACATCTGTGCAGCCTCCCACTGAGGCTCCCAGGAGCAGCAGAGAAAGGAGAGTTTGGTTTTTCTGGACTGACACTGGTGGGTGTCCAGTGAGTGGGCGCAGCTGTTAAATAGAAGCTGGCCCCGCAATTGTACCCTCTCCAGGGCTGTTGATCCCGTTGGGCCTATCCTGGGCTTCGTTGAAGTGGCTCAGAGAGTCCTGGCCAGGCGTTTCCCGTTTCCTGGAGCATTCCTCTTCCTTAGGTGGAAGTGGGAGTGTCCAGCGGTCTGCACTTGGTTTCCTCTGGACTATTTCTGCTGTGAACTGCGAATGATTAAACAGCTGCTGCCGTGGTTCTCATCCCTGATGTGTTCTGGGACAGCTAAGTCAGACTGGCTCCGCTGAGGGGACGAGCGGGTGTCAAGGAGCGGCTGTGATGCCTGGAACACTATACTCATTCCTCAGAGACCCAACTTGGCGGCCCTCCTGAGTTCGTTTGGTCACATGCTGCCTGTCTCAGCAAGTCTTCTGACTCTAGGAATGGCTGTGTAGTTTCTTCACCACTCTTGAGGGTCAGCCTAGGTGCGTCTTCAGGGTGGGACAGCTTTTGAACAGCTGGTGGCCTCTTCTCCTCCCTGTATTACCATTTTAGATGCCTTCTTCTTTTGTGTCTTGAATTTTCCAAGAATTCCACCCTTTCTCCCTCTTTGGAAGTCAGCATGTATAGCTGTTTTGTCTGGTCTGCCGAGGCAGCCACGCCAGAAGCTGGAGAAGAAGACCGTCACCTGGACGTGGTTGTTGTGGCTTCCGGTGATCACTTGCACTCATTGCTTTCCAAACATCCTGTTTGTGACCCAAGAGCAGCAGGAACACTGACCGGGGGACAGCTGTTCTCTGCCTGAGCTCGGGAAGAGTGTCGGGCTGGGGTGTCAGGGTCCATCTGTCCCCAGGGAGACATTTGTTTTGCTGGTCACTGGCTGTTGAGGATATTGCTCGCAGTTTCTTTGGGCATCACCCTGGCTCTGTTCTTCCTCTTCTCTGCTTTGGTTGCAGTGAGACTTTCCCTTGATGCTTGCGTGGCTTGGACTGGTCAGCGTGTCCCCCACGCTTGCAGAGCCTCAGGATGCCGTTTCCTTCCGTGGTTGTGGGGTCTGCGGCAATTACCTTCCCCAGCAGAGATGTGTCCTTGTCATCTGTTTGCATATTGGACTTCCATCTAAGTAAGGCCACAGTTGCTGAAGGGGTTTTGTAGCTTTTTAAATTTTTGAAAATAAAACTATAAAAACATTTGAAAGTCACTTATCAAGTTCAACCGTCTCATTTTACAGATAGATGTATCGAAGCCCCCCAAGGGTACAGAACTTGTCCAGGATGCTTACCAGCAGAGTAAGGTCTGGGCTTTGCCCTTTTTTGGAATATTCAGGATCTTAGTTTTCCTCCTTTCTGGAACTCCACATCTGCTACAATGTGTAGCCACAAGCCTTGTTTTTCCCCCAGGGACCTGTCTCATTCCTGTTGTGTCTGATATTTAATTTTGTTTTTATGTTAAAGAAGATACATGCTTATTATATTGTTTTGTTTTTTTGTCTTTTTGAGACAGGGTTTCACTATGCAGTTCAGGCTAGCCTTGAACTCACTTTGTAGCTCAGGCTGGCCTTAAGTAGTGATTCTCTTGCTTCAGTTTCCTGAGTGCAGTACATACTTATTATGAAAGAAAAAAGTACAGAAGTTAAAGTCAGGTTCTTGCTGGGCATGGTGGTGCACACTTGTAATCTCAGCACTCCAGAGAGAGACAGGAGGATCACTATGAGTTTGAGGCCATCTTGAGTTACATAGGAGTTCAAGGCCACCCTAGATTACATAGTGAGACCCTGTCGAGAGACAGAGAGAGAGAGAGAGAGAGAGAGAGAGAGAGAGAGGAGGGAGAGAGAGAGATAAAAGAAAAGAGAGACCCTTTTTTATTCCCCTTCCTGGGGTAACTATTACTAGTAGTTTGGCAGGGGTCTTTTCAGCCACTTTTTTTTTTTTTTGGTACCGGAGATCAAACTCATGACCTTGCGCTTGCCAGCAGGTGTTTGTGCCGCCGAGCTAAATCCCCGGCCCATTTCAGCCACTTTCTATACTGTTGTGAATATATTAGCATACATATCATATATATACCTTCAGTATTATTTTTATTTTTTGTAGTCATGGGGAATCAAACCCAGAATCTCATGTGTGCTCAAATAAAAAAAATTTTTTTTGGCACTGGGAATTAAACCATGGCCTTTGCACTGAGGTATGTTCCCAACCTGTTTAACATTTTTTTAAAAAAGTTTTTGAGATGGAGTCTTGCTAAATCATTAAGTTGCCCAGGTTGGGCTTCACCTTGTGATTCTCCTGCCTCAGCTTCCCAGAGTGCCAGGCTTACAGGCATGTGCCACCATGCCCAGCTTTCTCTTCACTATTTTAGACAAGAGCAGTGGCACACACCTATAATCTCAGCTACTCAAAAGGCTGACATGGGAGGGCACAAGTTTAAGGCAAGCTCAGACAATTTAGACCAGTGATGGTGAACCTTCTAGAGCTTTCAGTGATATGAATAGCCCTCAGTGGCTCACGGGCCGTAGGTTCACCAACATTGATTTAGACTGTGCCACAAAATTTTAAAAAGTGAGTAAAAAGGACTAGAGAGTCAGACAAGATCTGCATTTGTATAATCCCAGCTCTCAAGAGGCTGAGGCAGGAGGATTATGAATTTGAGACCAACCTGGCCTACAGTGAGAAGGCTAATCTGAACTATATAGTGAGACCCTGTCTCAAAAAACCAAAAAACCCCCCCCAAAACAAAAACTAAAAACCAACTGAACAAATAAAATCAACCAAAGAGGGGAAAACCTCTTTACTTTTTTTTTTTTTTGAGGCAGGGTCGCACTATGTAGCTCAGGCCGGCCTTGCGCTCGCGTTGTAGCCCAAGCCGGCCTCGAACTCACAACGCTCCACCTACCTCAGCCTCCCGAGTGCTGGGATTAAAGGCATGCGCCACCACACCCGGCTCCCTCTTTACTATTTTAAGGTTCATTTTTCTGTGTTGTTATAAATGTATATTAAAATAACTAATTATAATTCTTGTTTCCTTTTTTAAAAAACTGATTATCAGTGTTGTACATGTTTATTACAGGAAAACAAAAAAAAAATTTTTTTTTTTGCGGCACCAGGAATTGAACTCATAACCTCGCACCTGCCAGGGCAGGTGCTTAAACCACTGAGCCAACCTTCCGGCCCTAGTTTTTTGAGGCAGGGTCACACTATGTAGCTCAGGTCGGTCTTGCGCTTGCGTTGTAGCCCAAGCCGGCCTCGAACTCAAAACGCTCCTCCTACTTTAGCCTCCCGAGTGCTGGGATTAAAGGCGTGTGCCACCATGCCCGGCTACAAAATTTTTTTTTTGAGGCAAGTTCTCGCTGTGCAGCTCAGGCTGGGCTTGAACTCACTACATACCACAGGCTGGCCTCAAACTCAGTGATCCTTCTGCCTCAGCCACCCAGAGTGCTGGAATTACAGGTGTGGAATTACAGGTGCATCTCCACACTGACCCACAACTAATATTTTAATATATTTCTGTAGTCTTTTTCATGGACCTAATTGTTTACAAAATTTACATAATTGGCTTAATTGCTAGCTTTTGCCCTGTGTTAGGCACTGTTGAAGCACTTTCCCCTTCCCTGTCTTGTTGAATCTTTTACCTATCACCCCGTGAAATAGTTTTTTGGGGGGTACATTGCTGGGTTTTATCTCAGAATCTTTTTTTTTTTTGGTACCAGGGATCAAACTCACAACCTCATGCCTGCCAGGCAGGCACTTACGCCACTGAACTAAATCCCCACCCTATTTTTTTTTTTTTTGCGGCACTGGGGATTGAACTCACAACCTCGCGCTTGCCAGGGCAGGCGCTTAAGCCGCTGAGCTAAACTCCCCAGCCCTGGTTTTTTGAGGCAGGGTCGCACTATGTAGCTCAGGCTGGCCTTGTGCTCGCGTTGTAGCCCAAGCCGGCCTCGAACTCACAACGCTCCACCTACCTCAGCCTCCCGAGTGCTGGGATTAAAGGCGTGCGCCACCACGCCCGGCTCCCACCCTATTTTTTGAGACAGGTCACTATGCAGTTCAGGCTGGCCTTGAACTCACTTTGTAGCGCAGGCTGGTTTCAAACTTACAATATCCTCCTGCTTCAGCCTCCCGAGTGCTGAGATTAAAGTTGTGTACCACCATGCCAGCTTAACTCAGAATCTTGAGCATGCTAAACAAGTGCTTTACCACTGAGCTCAATTTCCTACCCTTTATTATCATTAATGGGAGTGGAACCCAAGGCATTCACACTGAACTACATTCCTGGCCACAGCCCTTTAATTTTTCAGACAGGGTTGTGCCAAATTACCCAGCCTAACCTAGATTTTGGGAGCTTCCTGCCTCATCTTTTTGAGTAATTGGAATTATGTGTCCTATTATGCCTGGTTAAAGTCTTTTTTTTTTTTTTAGTACCAGGAATCGAACTCAGGACCTTGCTCTTGCCAGGCAGGCACTGTGCCACTGAGCTATATCTGCGGCCCAGCTGGTTGAAGTTTTTATAGACAAGGACATAAAAGTACAGAGAGTGACTCACTTGAGGAGTCCTTGGTAAGTGGCTGAGGCAGAATTGGAACTCAGAGACTGTGCTGTAGCCAGCTGGCCCATGCAGCCCTCTGGTCACACTGTGGGCTCCATTCTGATTCCCACTCACCATGAGGTTAAGCAGTGAGTGCCTTTTGGGCTCGAGCCCAGGCCCTGGTGTATGCTAGCCAACTGCTCTACCACCAAACTATATCCCTTGCCCCTTTTTAAAGTTTCTGTTTATTTGTTTTGGGACAGGGTCTCTCTGTGTGGCTCAGGCTGACCTCGAATTCGTGGTAACCCCGGGCATGCTGAGTTTGCAGGTGTACACTTGCCATGCCCAGGTTAGCCTTTTTTTAAATAACTGTTAAGACAGGATCTTGCTAAATTGCTCAGTTGGACTTCAATTTGACATCCTCTTGCTTCAGCCTTCCAAATAACTGGAATTGCAGGTGTGCACCATGACCCCTGGCTTACATGTATGTATTTCATGTTCCGTGGAGGTTATGTGTGGGTTAAACATAACATACCTGAGATGTAGTCATCCACGAAATGAGCTGTATTAGTGGGGAGGGTATTGAATACCGGTCCCCCAGATTTATCAGGGACTGAGAACTATAGGGAAGTGAGATGTGAGCTGATGCACTTTCCTGTGTGTGTGTATGTGGTGTCCACGGCTGTGCAGAAGAAGGAAGGAGCATTTCTGCTGTGTGGCTGTCCTCAAGTCCCCTGCTTCAATGAGCAAAGGTCTGAGGTCCCTTGTATTCCTTAGATTAACAGCCTGTGGGCCCTTTGTCCTTCTGCTAGTTAGTTCTTGGGTGATTCGGTTTTATTTTTCCCGTCTTCCTGGTGAAGGGCCTATTCTCAGTTACTGAGCTTTCTCAAGTGACAGTTGAAATCTCCAGTCTCCAGTTACAATAGTGGATTTGTCTCTTTCCTTTCAGTTCTGTCAATTTTTGCCTCATCTACTTTAAAGCTGTTACTGGCTGTGTAAACGTTCAGGATAACTGTGTCTTCATAAAGAAGTGATCCTTTTTAAAGTTATGAAATGTTATTTCTTTATTTCTGGTAATGTTCCTATCTGGAAGTCTACCTGGTCCGCTGTTAGGAGAAGCTCTTCAACTTTCCTTTCCCTTCCCCCTTCCCTCCTTCCATCCTTCCCTCCTGGCCTCCTTCTCTGTTTTCTTCCTTCCTTGATACTCAGTGTAATAAAGTAGTTAATGGAGCACCTGCAGTGGTGACCTCAGCCTCCATGCCTGTCTCAATCCACATGGGTGTAATCTGTTTAACAATCTTGGGGGCACAGTGCGGTGCAGGTCAGTTAGTCTCTGGTGGAGTCTTATCTGGAAAAAATCCTGTGTTTTAGAACCTTTATCGCAAGGAGTTTTTCTTGTCATGATTCTCAGGGTCTTGGTAGGCATCTGGATTGAGTCTTCATTTGAAGGTCCTTTTCCTTTTTGCCTCTGATCAAGACAGTATGCACCTTTTCCAGAGAATTTCTGTTGTGGCTGCTAGAGTAATCCTGTTCACTGAATTGCCACCTCTGGTGCCGTGATGTCTTCCAAAGCCTTGGTATGACTGCCTGGCAGACTTGTTCCTGGGTGAGAACAAACAGCTACAAATCAGGAGCAGGCTACAGTGGCCAGAGCTCTGTGGCTGTTGCTATTACATTTTCTTCAAAGAACCACTTCGACTCCCTCAGCCTCCCTGTCTCCCTTTCTCTCTTCTCTCTGCCTGTGGCTCATTGTGTTGCCCAAGCCGGTCCTTAGTTCCTGAGCTCAAGTGATCCTCCTGCCTCAGCCTCCCAAGTAACTGGGACTATAGGCACAAACTCACACCCTGCTACACATCGACTTTCTTTACACTGGCTTTTGCATGGAGTGTCTTTCTCCATTACTTTACTTTGAATCTGTTGTCTGTGTATTTAAATGTCACTATGTAAGACAAGAAGAATCTGTTGAATAAGAGTAAGTGCTTTACTGTGTTCAATGGATTATATATACACTCTCGTTTGTGTACTTTTGACATTGTTCATGTTCAAGTTATTTTGCCTTTTTATTTTTTATGTGTTGGAGATTAAACACAGGGCATCGTGATCTACCACTAAGCTACATTCTCAGCCCTCATGCCTTTATATTTAAAGTATATTTCTTATAGCCAGCACATGTTAAATCTTGCATTTTTATACAGTCTGATAATCTCCACCTTTTAATTGAAGCGTGTAGACCATTTAACATCTAAACTAATTATCACTGTGGTTGGATTTAAGTCTACAGTCTTGTCATTTGTTTTCTGTTTGTACCATCTGTTCTTTTTTTTTTTTTTTTTTTTTTGCGGCACCGGGGATTGAACTCACGACCTCGCGCTTGCCAGGGCAGGCGCTTAAGGCACTGACCCAAACTCCCGTCCCTGGTTTTTTTGAGGCAGGGTCGCACTATGTAGCTCAGGCCGGCCTTGCACTCGCGTTGTAGCCCAAGCCGGCCTCGAACTTACAACGCTCCGCCTACCTCAGCCTCCCGAGTGCTGGGATTAAAGGCGTGAGCCACCACGCCCGGCTTACCATCTGTTCTTTATTCTTTCCTGCCTTTTGGATTTCTTATTTTTTAGGATTCCTCTTTATCTCCTTGCTTGGTTTATTTAGCTATACTTCATTGACTTAATTATTTTAGTGGTTACTTTATGGTTTGCGGGTTTAATTTATCACCGTCTGTTTTCAAATCATATTGAATTATTTCACATATGAGAACCATATAATAGTAAATTTACATTTTTTCCTCCCATTCTTCATGTTACTGTTGTTTTGTTTTGTTTGTTTTGTTTTGTTTTGGAGATGGAGTCTCACTATGTAGCCCACTTGGGCTTAAGACTTGCTTTGTAAAGGGCCCATGATCCTCCTAACTCAGCCTCCTGAATGCTGGGATTACAGGTATGCATCATTACACCTGGAATTGAAAAGGGCCTTTTGGCTGGGGATATAGTTCAGTGGCATAAGCGCCTGCCTGGCAAAAGTCCTGAGTTCAATTCTTGGTACCAAAAAACAAAAGAGAAGAAAAGGTCCTTTTGAAGCCTAAAAAAATGGAAGTATTCTGGGCACAGTAGCATATACCTACAGTCCCAGCTACTCAGGATGCTGAGACAGAAAGATCTCTTGAGCCCAGGAGTTTGGGGCCAGCCTAAGCAATTTAGTGACACCCCGTGTCAAAAAAAAAAAAAAAAAAAAAAAAAAAAAAAAAAAAAAAAAAAAAAAAAAAAAAAAAAAAAAAAAAAAAAAAAAAAAAAAAAAGGAAAAAGGATGAAAGGAGAATGACTGGAGGAATAGTTCATAGTTCAGTGGTAGATCATATACATAGACAGCGTTTGTAAGGACCTGGGTTTAATCCCTAGTACCAGAAACAAACAAATAAATAAACAGGGAGAAAGCCTCTACAGAAATTAACAGAAATGTTGGGAGAACATTATTATATTTTTTCCTCCCTCTCCTTTCCAGTTTCTCTTCTTTGTTCCCTGGCCATGGGTTCCTCTGAGCCTCACTGACTTATGCCTTGTGGTTTTTCTCATCTGTGATGTAGTCCTGATAATCAGCGATGCTGTCAGGATCTCTGGGGTGCAAAGCCGGTGTGGGTGTGGCCAACACATTCAAGCAGTGCGGTTCACCAAATCTACACATTCCAGCTCCTGTCTCCTGCCTCCTCAGCACCAGGGGAAGAGGTGTGTGGCCTGATCCTCAGGACCCCGGGGCTGTCACTGTCCCTTATTGCTTCTTGTCTTGTCACTTGGTAATGCCCCTGACCTTCTCCCCCAGCACCAAACCAAGGTGCTGCCCTGTCCCAGCCCTGTTTCTGCCTGGAGCCCACAGTCCTTCCCACCGCCTCATTCCTGTGCACTGAGGCTACCTCAGAGTCCCCCTCCCCCATCACAAAGGAAGCCAGGCAGGCCACACAGTGCGCTGAAGCCTTAAGTGTCCACAAGGGGCTGTGCTTTGGCCGCAAAGTCTTGTGGAGTATTCCTTTGATTTGTTTTGTTTTGTTTTGTTTTTTTAAGAGTAGGAGTGGTGCCAGTTGGAAGGGGGAGGTGGTAATTAGATCACAGTAAGTGGGACATTTCCTGAGATAGAAGACAGGGAGGCCCCAGGCCATGTGGTCTTGTGCCCTTTCCCTTTCTGCTTTGCCTATACTGAGTACTCCTGGAAGACCAGGAAGTGACAGGAACCGAAGCAGGGAGGCGGATCTCTGCGGCTGGCTTGGTGAGGGTTATGAGTTCATTTGTTTAGTTTCATCCCCAGAGCATCTGTGATGTGCTAGGCTCTGCTCCATGCTCAGGAGAGGAAGATGGATGTAAGCATGCTCACTGGCCTCACCAGTCTGTTAGGAGCTGTGGGACCTTGGCACTTAGCCAGACAGTTCCTGCCAGTTTGACACATGCGCTCATCTGGGACAGGCGTGGTGTTTGGGACCTTAAAGGAGAAGGATCTCAAATCTTATGTGGGAAATGAAGACGGGGAAGGCTTCCTGGAGGAAATAGTAGTCTAAGCTGACTCTTCGTTGTATATTTATTTGAATTAGAACATTATAATTGGGATGTCAAGGAAAGCCTTAAATCTTTATCCTGTAGGTTGATGGCTATTAGGTAATAAGATAGGGAAGTCTTTCACAGAGGTTCCCCAGCATAAAACCAACACATTCTTTTTTTCTTTTCTTTTTTTTTTAAGCATGGGGGATTGAACTTAGGACTTCCTATGTGATAGGCAGGTGTTCTACCACTGTACCCAAGGTGGGCCGTTTTATCCTCATTTTGCTCTAGGACTTCCAAATGATATGGGGGAAATAAATGTAACTCCCAACCTACTAGATGTCTGATATGCCAAGTTTGTAGTCACCAAAGTCAAAGAATGAGTTCTGAGGAAGAACAGTGGTTAAGAGTAGAAAATTTGCCAGAAATCATGGCATACATCTGTAATGACACTTGGAAGGCTGAGGCAGGAGGATCACTGTGAGTTTGAAGCTAGCCTGGGTTACATAGTGAGTTCAAGACCAGCCTGAATCACATAGTGAGACCCCCTTCTCAAACAACAAACAAACAAAACAGAAAAACTAGGAAATTTTATTGAGGGAGAGAGAATTCCTGAGAAAGACGGGGCGAGGGGCAAATGGGTTACCAGTGAGCTCACTTCTCAAAGGAAGTTTTATACGACAAAATCCCAAGGTGGGTGCAATGTGGGACAAAACTATGATCAACCAATAAGATTAGAAGTATAGGCACTTAGGTTTTGTTGATCCAGTGGGGAAGCAAGTCATGTAGCAAGTGTCCATGGAAAGACAATGACTTTCTTTGGAAGAGATGAGTCAGGAAGTCCTGGTCACCTACCTGGGTGACTGATGCCTGTTTGGTATATTGATTCTAGTATATTGTTTCTCCCTCAGGGAAGTATATAGGTATAGTCATCTCATCTTTATCTTGAGGTCTGACCTTCACCAAATGAATCTCCAGCCACAGTTGTAATATATCCTTATATTTTGCACTGACTTCTTCAAGAGCCTAGCCCTGTCTGACTGCCTATGATATTTTACCTAACTTAGCTATCTATAATAATTTTGCAGAAGGGGAAAGAACTGTGTGAGTTGCAAGTGATAAGAAAGGATTTAGCCTAGCAAAGAAGAAAGGAGAGTAATCTAGGGAGAAGGAACAGCACGTGCAAAGGCTTGGAGGGAGTGCATGCTGAATTCACTGGGTGCCATTTGGTACCTTGTGTCTTCCTGGTGGGATCTTTCAAGTGAATCAAACAGTTTGAGCCACAAGGCCAAGATATTCATTGATCTTTGCTTCTTCCATGAAATGACCTTTTGGGTTTGGCCTTTGTATGGCAACTGAGATACGGCTGTGGCTTTTGGGTGTCTGTTATCCTTCAGTGAGATGTTGAGCCCTATGTGTGTAGTTGCTGTAGACTCAGCTGGACCTAGGCCCTGTGAGTTCCAAAGGGCATTTCCATGCAAGCCTGGCCTGAGATTGTGCTCTGGGCCACTGGCCCCAGTGGTGAGCCACATGCTCGTGGCGGGAAGGACTTGGCTCCTCTGATAACATGGTTGGCCTGGCTCCTCTCTTCCTGGAGGAGAGCTGTCAGATGGAGTGGGTTTTGCGTGTGGATCACGGCCCAACTGCACTGCAGTTTGGAGCAGGCAGAGAGGGTGGGAGCCCTAGTATTTCTGACGATTCTGGAGCAGGCTGCATGCAATCTCCGGATCTTGTCCAAGGTCTTGGAGAAGAGGGACTTGCTTTCAGTGGAAGGGCAAACTGGAGTGGAAACACTGTATTGTTTTCCAGATTGCTGCTTTTTGGGCTCCTGAGGGATTTGTAGAAGACTTGGCTGGGGAAAGAAAAGCACCCCCTGTTCCCCCAGTAGGCTGTCCTGTGTCTCTTCCTGTCCTTGATTTGACTCGGGTCCTTGCTGTGCTCCTCACCCTGGTCCCTCCCCTGGACCTTCTCCCTCTCAGTCCCTGCTACCCTCCTGTCTCCCTGTCTCATGTGGCACTAGTCCCATCCTCCCTCAAGAATCCGGTGTGGGAGACATCCTGTACTCTTCCCTGTTTGTGCACATCCGCTCAATTACCAGGCCTTGTCACTTTTACCTTGTTTCATTTAGAACATTGTAGCTCTCGGTCTTCCCTCAGTTGAGCCCTGCCTTCTGCCCTTGTGTCCTGCATACTGACTGAGCATTCTGAAAGGCAGGCCTGGTCCTGCATTTCCCCCACTGACAACCTTCTGTGGCTGCCCTTGTACGTCCAGACTCCTCAGCAGGCCCTGGGCCGACTGCTTCACCAAGCTGGGACTTGCACTCTGAGCTCTAGTCCCCTCTATTCAGGCACTTTCCCAGGCTGTTTCTCTCCTCTGCCTGGAAAGCCCTTTCTTCCCTCTCCCCCTGGCCCTCTGCTAACTCGTTTGTGCTCCCTTCCATATACAACAGTCTTCCACTAATTAGTGCTCCCTGGGGACAGACACTGTATCTTCATCCCTCCTGTGTTGGGCACATGTTCATGCCTAGTGTTGGGACCACCACTGGTAGAGGTGAGGCTGCTCCCAATGAGAGGGATAGAGGGACTTGGAGAAGACAGGTGAGACAGGTACAGGTAACTCTGCCCTTTTTCAGGGGTTCCCTAGGGTATATCCATTTCATGCCTCCTGAGCTGTGGTGGTTTTGCTGGAGAGAAATTCCAGTGGCAGTGCTTGGAATCGAAGTAAAGATGAAATAGCTTCAGCTCCAAGTGATCAGACTTGTGTTCAAAGGACCAGGCAGTCGGCCTGAACTACATAGTGTGACCCTGCCTCAAAAAACTAGGGCCGGGAGTTTGGCTCAGTGACTTAAGCACCTGTCTGGCAGGCGCGAGGTTGTGAGTTCGATCCCTGGTGCCACAAAAAGAAAAGCAGAACAAAACAACAACAACAAAGAAAGGACCAGGAAGTGGACAAAGGGACAGGACTACCCTGTCAACCCACCTTGGGGCAGTGGTTTCCCCTTCGTGGATTCCCATCCCCTTTGGACCGTGAGCCCTTTCCCTAGAGTAATTAAGCAGGGATGTGTACACATTTTGTGTATAATTTCAGGTGGTTCACAGATGCCCTGGAGTCTGTGGTTACCAAGTTCAGACCTCTGGTGTAATGATTAGCTTCCTTCCCGGGGGCTGTCCTCCTCCCTTTCCTTGGAAAGGGAAGAAAAAGGAGTGGGAAGTCCTGTTGCCCTGGAGTAAGAAGTTGAGCTGAGCTGGTGGACACCTGTCATGCTTGACACTCAGGGCATGAGTCCTGAGTGGGCTGGTGTGTCAGCACATTTCAAAAGCCTCTACTCCTTGCTTGGTTCTTGCGTTGTTGGGAGTGCTATGGGGCTAGAAGGTTGGCCCCTGGACCAGACTCAGGAAAGCCAGCAGCGCCTTCCTTCCCTTAGGCTTTGTGCACTGGACTGTCCACACCCCAATCCTGAAACCGCTGGATGCTTCCACTTGATGATCCTTTGAACTTAGGCTGGCTTTGCAGCCAGGGAGAGAGATCAGAGTTTTGGTTGGGTTCTGTGAAGCATCTGATTTTAGGCAAGATCTCCTTGTTGACAGAGATCGGTGGTCTAGTTGTGATGTCTCGACAAATGGAGCTGGGGCAGTGTGGGAGAACCAGTTGCCCAGTTGACACTTTTCAGAGCAGCTTCTCTGTAGTTGCTCATGGCTCACCATACTAAGCACTCTGTTGTACCTGCTCATGTGGGGCACTCAAGGATGGCAACTTTATGGGTGGGATAGCTACACAGCCTCCATCTATCATCTGGCGTCACCTGGTGAAGTAAGCACTAATGCTATAATATGAACTGTGTGGTTTTGATATGCCAGGCCTGCTTTATGTTTATTTCCTCCAATGGCTTGAGTGAAGCTTGGGAATTCCATAGTCCCCACTGCAAAAGGTGCTACGGGTTCATCCATTCTATAGATGAGGAAACCGAGCTCAAAGAAGGTGCCATGTTAACAACTGGGAGAGCTGGAACTTGAACCCAAGTTGTACAAAACTCATGCTTCATTTTTTTGAAAACTCACGTACTTCTTGAGGTCAGGAAAGTTATGTGAATGGGTGAAGTGGGCAAAGAAGGCAACCACTAGTATTGTTTCCCGTAGGAAAGTAGACTAGTATAGATGTTCCTCAACTTAATGATGGAGTTACATCCCAGTAAACCCATTGTAAATTGATAATATCTTAAGTTGAAAATGCCTTTAACATGCTTAGCCTACTAACCATCATAGCTTAGCAACTCAGTACTTAGTAGGGTGTCACTTGTTTGCCCTCATGACTTTGTGGCTCACTGCCACTGTCCAGCCATCTCAAGAATGTGTTGTACTGCATATTGCTAGTGTGGAAAAAGATGAAAATTCAAAATCTGAAGTATGTGTCTGCTGCTGAATGCACCATACTATAGCTAAAAATTGTAAATGAAACCGCCGTATATTAGAGACTCTGTTGTTCTTTTGACTGCTCCTAGGAAACTAGAAACTCAATAAAGAGGTCTCCGAAGACTATCTGGCCCACCGTTAGCCATTTATGATTCCTATTTCACCAAAAAGATAGGAGGCCCAGACAGGTGGGAATTGTAGTGTGAGCCCGGCAGCAGGGAGGGCAGATAGGCACTCCAGAGTCTGTGATTGTGAGTTAGAGCAATCTGGGCTCAGGCTCCAGTTCTGCCCAGCCTACCCCAGGTTCCTGTTTCCCCTGCTCCAGAGGCCATAGGGACTTCCTGCTGTCTGTCACACTGAGCTGCCTTGGGTGTTAGAGTGCAGTCCCTGGGATCTTTCCTTCGGTGATGTGGACAGTAGAAGAGCGTTGGGGCTGCTCTTTGCATCTGGGTTTGAAATGTGTTGGTCTCAAGTGGAAATAGGAGTCCTTGCTCATGGTCAGGAAGTTTTGACTGCACTCCTCTGGGTATGGGGTAACAAATGGAGCAGGAGACAGGCACCCTCTACCAAATGATGACATCCATGGAGGTAGACATCACAATTTGGGCCACAACAGGGAGGACTAGAAGAGGACAGAAACTTCCGTGTTTGTAAGAAACTTTTACTCTTTACAAAGAAGAAACTAGTTGCATCAGAAAGGGCAGTAGTGGGGCAGGCACTTACTCAGCTAGCTGACTTCTGTGGTAACTATTTCCTGCCTGGATGTGAAGTTAGGCAGGGGGACCTAGTAGCCCCATCTTGACAGTTTCGTTCCAGTAAAGGTGTCTAGTTAATCATGAGGCTCCCTGCTTTGCACACTGTTGTGTAGGGGCAGAAGCACAGAATTTCTTGTCCTGTTGGTCCTTGGAGAACTTAGCTCAGGAGTGTCAAAGCCAGCTGTGCACCCCCCTGCAGAATCGGTGGGTTCACAGGGTGTTCCTTCTCAGCACCTCAGGATGAGAGAGCAGACCCCAAAAATACTGCAGAAGTTGGCACCTGGTAAACTAGTGATGCAAATGGTCTACCTGAACAGTTTCCCAGATCTCCCCCCAGAGTGTCGTTTCTGTTAGAAGACGTTCTCCACGGTTTGAGATCCAACTTCCAAACAAACTTTTGGAATGCTCCGTGTGTGTACATTGGGGACTTCCTGTGTGATATTTCTGGGCATTACAGCCAGGCGCTGTTGTTGCCATGTGTCCTGGCTCTGCTGGGTTGGATTCCCAGAGCCCCAGACTGTCTCCTGCAATAAAATCCAAATCAAGGATGAGGTGGATACCACCCCAAGCCCCCATCCATTTCCCGGCATAGCCAGCTGGGAGGCAAGCCCAGCCAAACCAGGCCAGGCACCCCAGAAACTTCTCTGTTGTGTAAGCCTTGGGACACAGACTCCTACTTGGTTTATGCATGAGGCCTTGGCTCCGCATGGCTTGAGGCCTCAGTTCTGGGGTTGCTGGGCTTCTTTCAGGCTGACTGTAAGGTGTTATTTTGGTTCTAGTCCTGGTCTACCCTATACCTTAATGTCCCTATGTGTAAGACCTGCCAGGCAGACTGAGCCCAGAGGCCCCAGAACACATTTTGTTTCAGCAAAGTCTGTTTTCTCCCTTCTATTGTGGTTTCGCAGCATGATTCTGCAGCTTCCATCTGCTTCTACCCTGTTCAGGAAGAGGCAGATTTCCCAATGCGGAAAGTGGGCAAGGGTCTGGGTTTCCTGTGGAATGGATCTGGCCCTCTTCAGGACAGTGGTGGAGGCATCCTTCCTTTATAGACCAGCAGTATCATCCCACCAGGATGTTGGGTCAGGTCTGCCACCCATGAGCAAGTGTGGGAGCTTGGGGGTGGGGGAACTGAGGTGAGACTTGGAGCTTCTATGTGTGGGATGGGGCCTTATTCAGGAGGTGCCAGCTGTCTGTGGTGACTCCAGCTGTCAAGGGGCCCCAGCATTTCCTGGAGTCTTGAACTCAGCAGATGGCTGCCAAATCTTGTGAGACTGAGAAACCCAGGGCTGGAAGGTGGCAGTGCTTTTAGGGAAGTGAAAATGTAATTGAGGGTCAACTGAGGAAGTAGTGTAAGGGCAACTGGCTGTGCTTCTGCTCTCTCCTCTTCTTATTCTCAGAGTTCCTGGCTATCTGAGATAGGAGTTTCAAATCCCTCCACAATCAGTGCCCTAAGGCTTGTCTGGAGTTCAGTGCACTTCCCAGCCTTCTCTCAGGAAAACTCATTGGGACACAGATAAGTAGGATTGACAGTCTTAGAGTCATTTGAACTTACTGCAGCTGATTCTCTCAAGAGTAAAGGCAAATCAGTTGTACAAGTCTGCACTTGATGATTGTTAGCCAAAGATGCTTGGTGGTCACCTCACGGCTGATTGTGTATCAGGCTTGAGAACCAGAGGCCAAGGTTCAGGCCTACGTTTCGCCAGTGTGCTTGTGTTCTCTGACAGCCTTTTGTCCCCAAATATGGGACAGCGTTTACAGAAGAAACCCAGAAGTCCCTAGCCTTTTGGTTAGTGGAGCTAGTGCTAGGGTGAGGCACGTGTCTGTCTGCTGCAGGAATGTCTAGGTTGACTCTGCGTCGTCGGGGAGTCCAGGCCAGCTGTCTCTGTCTCTCACTAAAGTGGCTGGCTTGCTGTGTACATTGGAGTTCTGCCTGCCTGCCAGTCCCCTGATGATTCTCATGCCACCTCTTCGAGGTCACAGATTGGTACCTGGGGCAGCCCCTCGTGTATTTCTGTACTCAGATGAGAGCAGCATCAATGTGAGTAGAACACAGGAGGAAAACTCTCCTGGCAAGCCTACCCGGGACAGAAAACACTCCTGGCAAGCCTACCCAAGTTAAGCTAGAACCTGGAGCCTCCTAGCCTTCTCTGAATTCTTTAGTTCCATATGCTACCACTAGGCACGCATCTGTGGCCCAAGACTCCACCTGAGGCAGAGAGTGAGGAAAAGGAGGAAAGAACATGTGCCAGAGTTGGCGGTGGAGCAGCCACATCCTGGTGGACCAGCTCCTTAGATTTCTGCGGGGTACTTGGGTCGGTGCCGTGGAGGTGGAGAGTGGTGATAGTGGGCATGAGGGATGGCTGCTGAACGGTCCCGCCTCTCCCTCTGGGTGTCCTGGGATGAGCTTTGCAGGCAAGCAGAGCTGTACCCATGTGGAACTCCTGCCTGCAGAGCGCTCTCATTGGACAGCTCTGAGCCTTTGTGTCTTGGTCTGTGAAATGAGGTCATGAGGCCAGGCTCCTAATAGGTGCTGGCTTGGGAAGCATTATTTCACTCCTCTGCACCGCTTCCTGAGCTGCTTACTGCCCTGCCAGTCTGCTTTGGCCCCTCTGAGAAGCTGCTCGCTGCAAGACTCAGCCTCATCTGGGGGCTCCCATGGATCTTGGCTAGCTCCTTCTATTGTCACAATTCTGGGTTCGGGTTTGAGACCACAGGAATCTCAGCCAACTGTGACTTCCCAGCAGGTGGTAGAAATGGGAGAGAGAGCTGAGGCCCTGCAGCTTCTCTGTCTTGCTTCTGCTCTTGCAAGGCAGTGAGTCGGAGGTTTCTGAACTCAGCCGATGTTCTTCAAGGAGGACTTGGAATGAACCCCAGGCATAGAGGGGTGAGGTCAGTGGTTTGCTCAGCAAGAAGGCCCAAGTTAGTGACGATTTGTCACAGCTCCCAGGATCCCTGGCCACAGTCCCTGGCTCCAGCTCCTCCCTCTCTCCTCCCCAGGGAGATGAAAATCAGTGATGCAGATTTATTTACTGAGTGTCTCCTCTGTGTCAGAGTAGGAGGCACACATTTATTTTATCCCCAGGCACCATGATGGCTTTTGCATACTTTTTCATCATTACCCACTATGTACTCTATGAGGTGTTTGAGTAAACTAAAGCCCAGAGCGATGTAGTAAATTGTCACCAGGCTAGTGAGTGGTGGATTTGAAGCCATCCCATCTTGATTGGGAGGCCTGTTCTTTTCACTGTGCCACATTGCCAGGCTAGTGGAATACTAGAAAGGCGTACAAAGAGCTGTGTGTCTGTCCCAGCACCCAGTGATACCACAGCAGCCACATCTATGGTCTGGTCACGGGTGGCTTTGTGGTACTGTATAAAACCATCCACCAGAGTCCCTAAGTGCAAGCTCAAGAAATCTTTTTGAAGCTTCTGTCTTATAGTTTTACTTACATTTTGTATTTGGTTCTAGAATTTAGCCTTAAGACAATGTCTTGTGCCTGTGTAAATTTGACTCTGAGAAGGTCTGATGATTAGGGTAGAGTGTCAGTTTGATGGGCTTTGGAATCCACCACAGGGATTGGTGAAACTCACTTTGGGTCTGTCTGGGTAGGGCGTGGAGACATGGCCTTGGGGGCCCTGCCTGGTCCCTGGCCCCTCTCCTCTCTGGTACTGCTCCCCTGCTTTGCTTCCCAGCCATTATGAACTAGCGACCTTTCCTCTCCCATGATGTTCCTGCCGTCCAGGTACTGAAACTGTGAGCTAAGTTAATCCTCTTGGTTGTCATGAGGTGGCTTCCTGTACTCCTGGCCTCCTCTGTGCCCTGGCAGTACAAGCAGCCCAGGTAAAAGATGGTGGTGCCAGTGTTGAGGATGGAAGCATACAGCTGGGAAAAGAGAAGAGAGGCTAGAGAGGCAGGTTTCAATGAGGGGCCCGACCAGGGAGTGACAACCAGTTCAGGGGTGTGTTATGAGAGGCTCAAGACCAGACTGTCAGTCCTAGGGGTTCTGGCCTTGTCCTGTAGCAGAAAGGGCCAATGGGTAAGAGTAGCCGACCCACTCTATCTGTGGATTTCACACCTGCAGATTTAACCTGCTGCAGATTGGAAATTATTAAAAAGTGGGGTGAGATAATCCCAGGACTTCAGAGACTGAGGCAGGAGAATCGCCAGACTGGCTACATAGTTTAAAGCCATCCTGGAGTACATAGCAAGACTCTATCTCACCAGTTGTGGTGGCACATGACTGTAATCCCACCACTCCAGAGGCTGAGGTAGGAGGATTGCTGTGAGTTTGAGACCAACCTGGGCTACATAAGCAAGTTCAAGGCCAGTCTGCACTACATAGTGAGACCCTGTCCCCCCACCCCTACCCCACTCTATCTCAAAAGAAAGAAAGAAAGAAAGAAAGATTTTTTTTTTTTTTTTTTTTTTTTTGGTACTAAGGATTGAACTTACGACTTGCCAGGCTGGCGCTTGTGTCACTGAGCTAAACCCCTGGTTCTATAAGATAATGGTGTCTGTACTGAATATATACCTCACTTTTTTCTTAGGATTTCCTAAGTCATACAGTGTAACAACTATTTACATAGCATTTACATTGTACTAGGTATTGTAAGCAATGGTTTAAAGTATATAGATGGTTTAAAGTATATAGGGGACCAGAGCCCAATGGCATATATAGTCCCATCTACTTGGGAGGCTGAGGCAGGAGGATCTTGAGTTCAAGGCCAACCTTTGCAACAAACATAGTGAGATTTTTTTTCTCAAGTAAATTTATTAGTTGTCAGTACATAAGCTACATGCAGATACCATGCCATTTTATATAAGGTACTTGCAGATCTGAAGACTATATATGACTCTTGTGTCCTTGTTTAGCACACGTCATTCAGGCCTGTATGAATGGTGCTGTGGTGATCCAGGATGGGGAGGACATTCCTGCTCACAGAGAGCCTGCAGTCTAGAAGAGAGGTGACAGTGAAGTGTGGGGCATACACAAAAGGTGGGGTTCCCAGGAATTCAAATGGATGGTATCAGTGGTAAGGGGTAGAGTTGGGGAAACCCTGAGGAGGGCTATGAACAGTTCAAGAAGGGACTGAGCATGGATTCAGGTGCCAGTCCATGCTGTTGGCTGCAGGTACTGAGAAGAAAAGCAAGCCGCGTGTGGTGGCGCACGCCTTTAATCCTAGCACTCGGGAGGCTGAGGTAGGAGGAGCGTTGTGA
>RJWM01027738.1:0-26462 GCA_004363535.1 Dasyprocta punctata | reverse complement strand
AGGAATTTCAAAAACTGATTTTTTGGGTTATTTTCTCTCTCTGATTGATTTGTAATTTTTTATATTTTCTGGATAATAATATGTTTTTTCACAATTCCTAGTTTGTAGTATTCCTAAAATAGATTCCCTTGATGAACTGAAGTTTTTAATTTAAAATAGACATAATTATACTCAGGGCTGTTGCAACTAATAAATAATAAAACACATACAAATTATTATCATCATAAACTCTCATTATGTGAGCTTTCAAATTTCCCCATACAAATTTTCTAAGAATTTATTGACATGTAATAAATACCTAATAGTCTTATGTGACTCTGGCAGCTCTGTAGATGTCAAAGTCTTCTAATCCATCATACCCATAAAAATCCTCCTGTGTCGAGTCACAGGTGACTTTAGGGATTCACAACACAAATCTACAGCTCCTCTGATGAGAATATTCATGCATTCATATTATTATGTGCAATGGTCTCTTAATAAGTTCTATTTCCATTCTCTTATTAACACAATGCTTTGGAAATGAGTTTCTTCATCTTGTAAAACAGGAATAATATTGCATATTCTTCTTCCAATAACATCATTGTGAGGGTTCAAATGAGATTTTCCAAAGTGATGATAGCCATGTTTGCATTTTAATATGGCCCCCAGAAATTGATGGTTATTCCCTACTAAATAAGGAAATTTCTGATGTAAATATTTTTTGAAACAAGTCAGTATTTGCATAAATACATGAATACACATGAATATTATGAGTAGTTGTACATATTGTTCTTCAATAGCCTTGAATTTCCTCTTTATGTCTGTATGTACGCTACGGCCAGGGATTTAGTTCAGTGACATAAGCACCTGCCTGTCAAGTGCGAGGTTGTGAGTTTGATCCCTGGTACCAAAATAAATAAATAAATAGAAACTGTCTATATGTTCACTTATTTTATGGTTCATTGTGCATTCTATCATTTTCATTTGATCAAAATTATGAGGAGTAGCCGAGCGTGGTGGTGCATGCCTTTAATCCCAGCACTTGGGAGGCTAAAGTAGGTGGAGCCTTGTGAGTTCGAGGCCAACTTGGGCTACAATATGAGCAAGGCCAGGCTGAACTACATAGTGCAACCCTGCCTTTAAAAAGTAGGGCCTGGAGTTTGGCTCAGTGGCTTAAGTGCCTACCTGGCAGACATGAGGTTGTGAGTTCTATCCCCGGTACTGACAGAAAAAAAAAAACAAAAACTATGAGGGGATTTTCCCTTTAAATGATGCTTTAAGTAATCTAGATATTTTAACAGATTAAATTTGTAATTTAATATTTTCTAGTTACAATTACTAATGTAAATATATTAGTTGTGTTTTGTGTTAATTTTATGATCTTCCATCTCATTTCTTTAGTTAACACTTTAAATCACTTCATTTTAACCATTCTTGTTTATAATATGGTGTTTAAATTGATGAATTTTAGGGGGAATGTTTCCCTCTGTTCTACGGGTAGCATTTTTTCTGTATTTCTGCCATTTTATGTGATTTCAAAACAGAACAAAGTATAGATGTATGCTAACATCTTGACATAATCTATTCTATATTCTTTCAATGAATTTCCACATTAGTAAGCTATCAGTTAAATATCTAGTTCTTGAGTCTATCTGTCTATAAAGATTTCACTTGCAACAAGTGACATACAGGTATTGCAGTAGTTACCTGTACTATTTTTTTTGTTCTCTGAACACTGCCTTTTAAATGTAATAATTGTTGCCATTTGTTGAGTTAATAAAAAGAAAGCAGAAATTACTTTTTTACTAGTGCATAAACTTTAAGAGTCAGTGCATGATTTGAACTTCCTCTATTATGGCGATTATAGAAGCACAGGTTAAGATTTGGCATCTGTATCCCAGGCCCATACTGGCTGAAATGGGCAGTGTCATAGGGCTCACCTTACATGAACACATAATACGAGCAGAGATAGACTTTCGTGGTGCTTAGCCCCTGAGAGTTTGAAGTGTTTGCTGTAACTTCATGTACTACCAATCCTAAGTGGTACCTGTTCTCAAATAACTCTTTCCCGGAGTCAGGAATCTTAAATCCCCCTTCACCACGGATGTCACTTCTACAATAAATGGGCAGACATATTATCTCCCACAGAGTCACAGAGTCAAGATATAGTCATGTTCCCATATATCCCTGGGCTGTGAATGACGAAAGCAGAAAAAATATATTTTAGAAGAAAATGAAAGAACGATTGATGTTGGTGGCTATCTAACTGTGTCTAAGACCAGTCCTTCCTCTGAAAGAGCTGTGAGCACATTGGGTGTTTCGTAGATAGTTTGTTGGAATTTAACTGAATAATTCAGAGAGCTATTGCAGGTTGGAGGTGGTCTCTACCAAGTTTTCTCCCTAATCACTCTGAGGGCATTCTGCTGTGTACAAAACTTAATGATCCAGGTAAAAAGGTAAGGAATTTGCTTTCTACTTGAAATACAGAAAATCTGGTGCTTTTGCATATGACTTTAAAAACCACCAATTCCTGTCTTTAAAGATGTTGTGATCATTTCCACAAAAGACCAGCAAGAATACAAGAATCTCAAGGAGAAAGAATACCATGGCTGAATGAACACAGGGACAAAACTCAGTTTAGTTTTCTCAATCACCCAAGAGTGTGCCTACACACATACTAGGTCAACATATAGATCTACACATAGGCAAATTGATGAGATCATGTCTCTTTTAGCAGTCTACTGTCCACCTCCAGTGAGTGGGTGCACACATCATTATCCAACTGCAGCAGAGGGCACAGCTCTATGGGAATATGTTTTCACATTTTATGAATTTGCAAACATTTATAACAATATGGAGTGAAAAAATTAAAACAATGTGATTTACAAAGTAATCTAACACTATTAGGTAGCACTCTTAATCATATCATTTTCTAAAATACTATTAGGAAACTAAAATAGACAAATTAATATTTTGCAAATCTATGCTGAGGTAAGAAATCTACTCGTATCAATAATTATCATTATTTGGAGGGAAAATATTAGACATATGCATGTGTTTTTCAGTCATTGAATATAAATGTCTTTATAGATGATACTCATTGAAGAAGCATTGTTTTCATCATGTTAAATAAGCAAAGATTAGAAAATTCAGATCTGCTTTGCTTAACAGAGCATTTTAGTATAACATCATGCTTCAATGATTCCATACATCTCCCATGAAACATTCATTTAACAAGTGATGATATTCAAATATTATATGAATCAAGTATTTTTATATGAGGGAAATTTTTGAAGTGTATTTTTAAATCAGCTTGCTACTTATTATACCCTGGGTACAAAAATTTTTAGAGAAGTGTCAAGGGTACAAAAAATGAAAGATTTGGATAATTACCAATTCTCTGAAACAGTAATTTTGAAAATATTTGCAATAAATTTCTAATCTTTCATTATACATTTGCTAAAAGTGGCATTAACCAGAAGTAGTCATTGAGTGGTTAGAATACATAAAGTGTTGCAGGAGTATCAAGGAAAATATTATTAGAAAACAGATTTCCAAAGGGAAACAACAAATATGATTACCTGGTATGAGGAACTCAGAACAACATTAAAAACTCTGAACAGAAGGCCTACAGTGGCCTCTTTTATTATTTAAATGAAAGACACTATAAACAACTCTTTGATAGTCCCATGCTGAGCTGTTGTTCTGGCCCAATCAGACTTGATTAGGAGTGCACGTTCAGCCTTTTATGAACACCTGTGTCTAGAGCCCACAAATAATTAGCTTAGCCATACCATTTCACTCTAATAATGGTGTAATTTGCCACGCCTTTCAGGCTCTGGACAGCTGGTGCTATTGAAAAGCACCTCAGGATTAGGCCCTGACTCTCAGGCCAGAGTCTTTAGGGGGATTCTTAGGTATCCATGGCAACACATTTAGACTGCAAATTATCACCTCTAATAATAACTGGAATGGTCTATCTTTATTTTATTTCAGTTATCCCTAGAAAAAGATAATGTCTAGAAAATAACTGAAAGCTTTAAAACATAGAGAAAATCTCTGAAAAATATGCATATATATTACTACGTTGTTCAGTAAACACATAAGATTAAGAAAGTCGAGGAACTTTTTTTAAAAAATCACACCTGTTCAAAGTTCATTTGGTTATTTAATGTAGATTTATCAAAAGATAATTGAGGGAAAATGAGGTCCACCGCTAAATTCACCAGTGCTAATTGATGCTGCTACCTACAGCTGCATGGAAATCTAAAGGTGAATTATTCTCCTGAAAAGCTCTTCAGTAGAGAACGACTTTGTGACTGCTGTACTTTCATCTGAGTCCCCAGAAGGTTATAAATTGGACAGACTAGAGATACTGATGGGCACACACAGGCCCCCCTGCAGCTTTTCAGCACCCCGATCAGTGTGTTCCATTAACATAAACATGGCAGGCGGGTGGGGTTCACTCATGACTCACCTAAAATACTGTCCCAGTGACATATCAGTCTATGAAATTTACACAAGACCTAAAAGAAAATTCTTATATTGTTATAGGGAGCTGAGTGAATTAGAAATATTATAGGCAATCAGACAGGACTAGGCCCTTGAAGAAGCCAATGCAGAAGACCAGATATCTTGTAAACTTGGAGGAGACAGACACCTTCCTTTGTGGGCCAGACCTCAAGACAATAGATCAAACAGATCCAATCACACACTAAATATAAACATCAGGAACGGATATTCTGAATAGGTATGGATCACCTTGAGAAAGCCAGGAGTCACCATCTCAATCCCCTACAGCCAAAGGCCCTGTCTTGTATTTATGCCCACTTGCTATGTGACTTGCTTCCCCATTCGATCCCAATTTAATCAATTTTCCCTGCGAAATTACACTCATAATCTTATTGGTTGACATAGGTCTGTCCCACCTCATGCCTGTCTGCCTTGTGAGTTCACGTTTTTCCTCACCATGGACCTGCCTCACCTTGTGGTTTTTCTCTTTAAAAGTCCCTAGAAAAGACAGAGTCTTTGGTAACCCACTAGGGACCACTTGTATCTCTTTCTCAGACAGAAGCTGTTTTTCCCTCAATAAATATATTCTGCTCTTAACCTCTGTTGTTCCTAAAATTCATTCTTCAATTTTGGAGAACATGAACTCTTTTCGGACATATAGCAGGTTGGAAGTTTCTTTCCCCTATATCAATGTCAGGACACACTGCAGTCAACTTAAACAAACAAAAAGACTCTGCTTCATAAAACATACCTGCATATATTTAAAATGTTAGGCATGTAGATATCCCTTTTCTATTTTAGGAGAAAATTATTCACTGTATATAGATTATCACATTTCAGGGAATTACAGAAAAGTAAAGTACAGATTTCACAGAACGCCACTGAGGTCAAAATACTTGAGCTTTGGAGTTAGGCTGTCTGGGTCAAAATCTAAGCCTCACCATAAACTCCTTGTGTGATTTAAGATGGTCCAATGATCCCCTTAGCCCATTGGCTTATCTATACAATAGGAATAATAATACTTCAGAGGGATATGGTTAGGATTAATAGGATAATGTGCATAAAAGATTTCTTGCAGTATTCTGGCACATGATAAAACATTATTACTAGCCACTGTTACTAATTATGGCAGATCTGGAGATATACACCACCCATGTCTTCCTTCAAGGGAAGACTCTCAGAGCATGCAACCTACAATACCAATATACAACACTGAAAAATAAACATATGTTCGATTTTCAGAGAACATTTCTGGATACTGCAAAACAATAAAATCTGCATTATTAAATTCAATGTAACAGATAATGCTGATATTAAATCCTAGAAAGCACAAAGAGAAGGTACAACCTTTACTTTTTGAGGAACTGTTCATTGTCAAACAAGAGAGCATTCCTTTCACAGCAAAAGCCTATGGTACAACCAGCAACCACTAATTACTTAACAGGGTCATACACAAAATGCCTGTACAACAATGCAAGGAACAAATAAACCTGTCAGTAGTGAGTAGGAAAAAAAAGAAAAGAAAAGAAAAGAAAAGAAAAGTAGATAGGAGGCAAGGAAAAATTGTACTTTATAAGAAAAATTAGCTTCAGGACATAAAAGTTACTCAAGGTTCTTTTCCATTCACAAAACTTCAAAAGGAAAAAAAAATCTAATGGTTTTAAATAGTAATAAGCCTGCATTTGGGTTTTGGACCCATACTTTTCACCTGTAAATTATGGTTCCTTTCATAGAGCTCTGTCCTCAAGGAAGCAGCAATATTAGTGTGCAGCCTATCTTAGGTACACACACATGTAAATGGTTTGAGCTTTAACATAGCCCACTCAGTGAGTAACCCACCAGTAGGAATACACATTTTGCGTCACCCTTCTTGAAGATTCCCCCAAGAGTACATAAAAACTTCCAACCACAGAGTGTATTGCATCACTCCCTCGAGAAACAAACTCTAATTTCTCTGAGTATGCACTTTTTAAATTCTGCCTTACACACCTTATTGTCTCTTTCAATGATGCATCTTGAAATTTCTTTTTCTCTGACAGAAACCGGCAAACTGAAAACATACTCTGTGGATGGAGTAACTCAAGGTTCCTGCCTCCTCTTCATAGGACCTCTTGAGACACCCATCTGGTGATAATAACATGGAGCAGTAACACAGAGAAATATGGAAATTTGATTTGTCTTAGTTCTTCAAACATGAGGTAGAGGTCTGTGAAGTAGAAAGTAAGGAAGACTTTTCAGCATAAAGGAAGCAGCATAATACAAACTACTGATACATAAAAATACACAATTGCTTGAGAGGTTTAGAAATCAATAAAAAGGCAAGAAACATGATCTAAACATATGTGAGTGTTGTACCTATTGATGAATGCAAAATTTTATTTGGAGGAAAGTGGTACAAAACTTGCAAAACAATGTGGAGGCTAACATTACTGGAGAGTTTTCTCCAGCAGACAGTAGACCTTTGGATATTGTATTGGGTATGCTATGTCCCCCCCAAGTCCTCATACTTTTGAAGGGGCTGAGTCTAGTGCTTGCATTCAGTCTGTTGTCTAGTGCTGGATTGGCTATGTGAGTGCTACACATGCCCAGGGGTGGAGCTGAGATACAGTGTAAGGGAAGGCAGGTCTTCCTCCTACACTTCTGCGCTTCTGCCCTCTCTCTCTCTCTCACCAGCACACTTGCTGCTGGTGGCAGCCATGAACAGCTGTCCTGCCATGCCATGCTGACTTGGAGCCAACTAAGTAGGACTGAAACTCCCAAGAAACTGTAAGAATAAACCTTTCCTTCCCTAATTTTGGGTGTCAGGTATTTTGTCTCGGCAACGAGTGAAAAGTAACTAAGACAGAATTTGGTACTGGGAGTGGGGCTGTTGCTGTGACTGTTCCTGACCATGTGGTTTGAGATCCTCTGGAAATGGATTGCAGGGAAAGTTTGGAAAGGCTTGGAGATGTCGCCTACACGCATAGAGCTGGAAGAGCTTAGGTTGTTCTGTATGGGAGATTCTGGTCAGAGCCCAGGAGACCAGAAGGCTGATAGAAAGCCTGCCGGTAAGGACCAGGCTCGGGAGGTTTCTGCTGGGAAGAAGGACTGCATTGGGTGTTGGACTCCACATGATGTGTTACGGGTTAGCAGGAAGTTTGTCTGCAGTCTGTCCGTGCCCAGAGATTTTGCCTGAGACTGAGATTAAGGGCAAAGGATTAATTACTCTACAGAGAGAAATTATGAGGCAGCCAAATGTTGAAATGGTGGCCTGACTTTTGTTGGGGGCCCTTAGCCAGGTTTATGTTGTAAATCAAGAGCGAGGAGCCCACCATGGTGATTTAAAGCGTGAGTTTGCCAGGAAGCTGTGGACTTCAAAGATGTAGCTGAGACCTTGATTCCTGAGAAGGAACAAAGGAATAAAAAAGATGGCCTGGGGGCATCCCAGGAAGCAGCAGGTCCCCACTGTTTGAGGCCTGAAGCCGACAAAGGTGAAAGAGTTTGCTCAGAGGAAAAGGCTGCAGAGCGCCATGTTCTGGAGTGGTGACAAAGGCCACAGGAGGTCCCAAAATGGAGGCGATCATGCCATATTCCAGAATGGTGGTGGCATAGAGAAGCTGTTCCTCACAATCAGGTTCAGAGAGTTCAACGATCCAGGCAGTCGACCCCTACAGCCAAGAGAGAGGAAAGCCTGGCTACTGCTCCAGCTGGCAGCGGACCTTGGCAACAACATGTGGTGCTGGTTTTAAGTACGAGGAAAGGCTAAGGCAGCTTCCACCTCACCTGCAGAGAGCAATGTGCAAAGATGTAAGGGTGAAGCCAAGGAACATGGATTGTCCAAAGAAAGCTATCGAAGTTAAGACCCCTGAAAGTGCCACAGGGGTGGAATCACTCAAGCCTTTTGGAGCTTGCAACCAGATTGCTTCAGGTGCTGAGCAGGAAACTCCAGGACTTAATGTTTGCCCTGCTGGATTTTGGACTTGCTTTGGTTCCAATGCTTTGTATTCCCCTGTTTGTAACTTTTGGAATGGTAATGTTTATCTTGTGCCTTTACATGTTGGAAGTGTTTAACCTCATTTTCATTTGTACAGGGGGTTACAATTAAGTTCGCCATAGATCTTGGAGAAGATTTGGGACTTGGACTATTCAGCAATGCTGAAACTGTTAGGACTTTGGCAACTCTTAGAGAGGGATTAAATGTCTTTTGTATTAAGAATGTACATGAGTCCTTGGGAGTTCAGGGGTGGAATGTATTGGGTATGCTATGTCCCCCCAAGTCCTCATATTTTTGATGGGGCTGAGTCTAGTGCTTGTGTTCAGTTTGTTGTCTAGCACTGGGATTGGCTATGTGAGTGCTACACATGCCCAGGGGTGGAGCTGAGATACAGTGTAAGGGAAGGCGGGTCTTCCTCTTACGCTTCCGCGCTTCTGCCCTCTCTCTCTCTTGCCAGTGTGCTTGCTTCTTGTGGCCGCCATGAACAGCAGCCCCACCATGCCATGCTGACTTGGAGCCAACTAAGTAGGACTGAAACCCCGGAGAAACTATAAGAATAAACCTTTCCTTCCCTAATTTTGGGCGTCAGGTGTTTTGTCTCGGCAATGAGTGAAAAGTAACTAAGACAGATATCATTTCTTTCTTTTGGTTGTTTTGTTTTGATTTTTGTTTTCTTCTGCTTTGTTTTGGGACAGGGTCTTAGTTTGTAGTGCAAGCTGGCTTTGATATGTACCCCAGGCTAGACTCACACTTGCAGTGATCCTCCTGCCTCAGTTTTCGGAGTGCTGGGATTACAGGAATGCACCTCCACAGCTGGATATCCTTTCTATATGTGAGTAATCACTCAGTTGTTTCCAAAGACTTTAGATAGATGTAGACATGGACTGGAGTAGACACTAAAACATCCATGCTAATGACTAAAATCAAACAGTAAAATAAGTGACAATGCAAAGTATTAGCAAAGTTCAGAAGAAATAGGATTGCATACATTGCCAACGGGAACACATAACCACACAATTTAAGCTACATGACTCTAAGGATTTTACCCAAGTACAGTGGGGCCTTGGTTCACAAACCTACTTCATTCTGTGATTCTGATCACAGACCAAATTTGATAAGAACTAAATGAATTTTCCCCATAAGATCAACAATGAACCTAACCATTGAATTTAATTTAGTTCTCATCCAATTAGGTTTGCAACCACATTCATGGAAAGAAGTTGTTGAACTGAGGTGCTACTGTTAAAGTAAAACTTAGGCCCACATAAAGGCCTATATATTTATGTTTATATCAGCATTATTCACAACTATTAAAAGTTAGAAATAAATCAAATTCCCTTCCATTTTTGTTCATTATGAAATATAGTCTGATGATACCAATATTTTACTACTTCTCCAGCATTGTGAAAACCTCATTTCCATGCAAACTCCTTTACATTCCCTACTTTTAAATATTTAGTATTATCTAGGTTATCAGATGGTTTTATTTTTTCTTCAATCCTTAAATATGACACTAAATTCATGAAAAGAAAGATAATACACTACTCAACTAAGTCTAGCACAAAGAAATCTCATAGACTAGGTGGTTTAAAAAACATAGATCTACTTCTCCCTGTTGTAGAACCTGGGAAGACCAAAATCATGTTGATGACTAGCTCAGATCTTGGTGAAGGATCTCTTACTAGTTCACAGAGAGTATCTTCTTTCTGTGTCCTCACAGGAGAGAAAAGAAAGAGAAATGGGCAGTGAAAGAGATCTGGGGTCTCTTCCTTACAGGGGCACCAATCTTACCCAGTTAGGTCTTCATCTTTATGACTGCATTTAAACTCCATCCTCTCCTCTAAGTAAGTCTCCAAAATACAATCCCATTGAAAATTAGAGTTTCAGCATAGGAATCTGGTGAGAATGGAAGCAGCTAACTCAATACAGTCTAACCTATAAACTCACATGCATTAATTTCCATTGTTCCTTTCTCTTTTCTGATGTTCAGTATTTGTACAGGATATGCTATGTACCCCCAAGTCCTCATACTTTTGAAGGGGCTGAGTCTGATGCTTGTGATCAGTTTGTTGTCTAGCACCAGGATTAATGACGTGACTGCTACACCCACCCAGGGGTGGAGCTGAGATACAGTATAAGGGAAGGCGGGTCTTCCTCTTGCTTGCTTCCCAGCTTCTGCCCTCTCTCTCGCCAGCACGGATTGCGGCTTTCAGCTTGCAGCTGCCATGAACTGTAGCCCCGTCATCCCATGCTGCCTTGGAGCCCACTTTATGGACTGAAACTCCCGAGAAACTGTAAGAATAAACCTTTCCTTCCCTAACTTTGGGCGTCAGGTATTTTGTCTCAGCAACGAGCAAAAAGTAACTAAGACAGTATTCCTTTATTTCCTTTGTTTTGGAAGAATTTTTTTAAACCATTTTTTTATGTTTGGGCAAGACAGTGACAAAGCCTTGGAATTTTCCTTCCTCTGAGGCTCTTGGTATTTTCATCTATAAAGAATGGCTTTTTTAGCCGGGCGTGGTGGCGCACGCCTTTAATCCCAGCACTCGGGAGGCTGAGGTAGGCGGAGCGTTGTGGGTTCCAGGCCGGCTTGGGCTACAACGCGAGCGCAAGGCCGGTCTGAGCTACATAGTGCGACCCTGCCTCGAAAAACCAGGGCCGGGAGTTTGGCTCAGTGCCTTAAGCGCCTGCCCTGGCAGGCGCGAGGTTGTGAGTTCAAGCAGCAAAAAAAAAAAAAAAAAAGAATGGCTTTTTTAGCTACAGAATTACTGACAGTTTTTTTTTCCTTTCAATCTTTAGACTTGATTTCACATGAAAAATATTTTACTATTGCTTTCCTATACATAATGTGCTAACTTTTTCTGGCTGCCTTTTGTTGTTTTATGAAACTGTTTTTGAATAGTTTAATTGCAGTATATCTTGGTGTGGATTTCTTTGGACTTATCTTGATTGGGTTTTTCTCAGATTCTTAGATCTATAGGTTTGTGCCTTCCACCAATTTATGTGAAGTTTTCAGATATTTCTTCAGATACTCTCCCAGCCTCACCCTCTGTTCACTTGAGACTCAGTATTTGAATATTGTACGAGTGTTGGAGTTTTTTTATTTTATTTATTTATTTATTTATTTATTTATTGCAGTACTAGGGATCGAACCCAGGACCTTTGTAGTGAGCTAAACCTCCAGCCCACTTTTAAAAAATTTTTTATTGAGGGAGGTTCTAGCTAAATTGCCTATGCAGAGCCTTAACTTGCAATCCTCCTTATAGAATTTGGAATTATTTATTGAACCCTATACATTTTGGCTACTATATTAGGAGAACAGCTCCTATTTAGGTCTATTATTTTGGCAGACAGTTAACCTATGGAGGTATAGCATGCAGGTCTCAGCTTACACTTGTGGCCTGAGGTTTTATGGCAGCTTAATTTCCATAGCCGATGCTACCAGTTAGCACTTGTTGAGCTCTTGAGGAATTCCACTAGGTGTTTCTGTTACTTCCTAGCACAATGAAGACAGGTTTCCAGACAAGGCCTCCACACATCTCTTGGTGGAATCTCTGCCTTTGTCCCTTGTGCTTTTGAACAGAAGAGTTGTGAATGAGGACAAAAAGTCATTCCAGTCCAGGCTACCGGTGTTGGTAGTTCTTTTATATACCTTGCCAAAGTCTATGGTATCTACTAGAGGGGAGGGAGTATGTGTGTGTGTGTGTGTGTGTGTGTGTGTGTGTGTGTGTGTTTGTTTGTTTCTCTTTATTATTGTGACTCCCTGCCCACTATTTCTGAGAAGAGTAGTAGAGTCTTAGTTGCAAGGACAGATAACTCCCCCCAACACACACCTATTTCATTGGCTTGCTGCCTGTGTCTCTATATTGGGTGATATGCTATGTACCCCCAAGTCCTCATGTACTTTTGATGGGGCTGAGTCTGACTCTTGTGATTAGTTTGTTGTCTAGTGCCAGGATTAATGACATGACTGCTACACCTGCCCAGGGGTGGAGTTGAGATACAGTGTAAGGGAAGGCGGGTCTTCCTCTTGCACTTCCTCTTCTGCCTCTCTCTCTCACCAGTGTGGCTTGCAGCTTGCAGCCACCATGAACTGTAGTCCCATCATCCCATGCTGCCTTGGAGCCAACTTATAGACTAAAACTCCCGAGAAACTGTAAGAATAAACCTTTCCTTCCCTAACTTTGGGCATCAGGTATTTTGTTTCGGCAATGAATGAAAAAGTAACTAAGACAGTCTCTAAGTAAGACAGTAGTGACTTAGACCCAGGGGGACAAAACCGTTTTCCATTTGAGGCTTCTTACTATGACCAGATTTGTCTGTTTCTCTCTCTCTTGTCCCTCTGACTTGATGTTTTCAGAGGGACTGCTATTCATTCTACAAAGATGGTGTCTACCAGACTGCATTTTTGCTGCTAGGTCATGCACTGAAAAACACTGATCCAGGAGACCTTGCCCTGGGTTGGCAGAGGAATATAGGCTCCATTGTATTGTGTCCTTTGTTCACAAGTCAGTTTCATAAAAAAAAAAAAAATTAAACAAAAAAACCTTTTGTTTTTTTCTTGTGCCATTTACAGGTTTTATATTTATGTGCAAAAGTAAGGAATAAGACAATGCGACTATTCCCTCTTTCTGTGTAGATGGAAATATTCTGTAGCCTGATTGGTGCAGGTGTGTACAAGACTGAATGCACTTGTCAGAATGTGTTGAACTTACACTTAAACTAGGTGAATCATATTTTATGTACCTTATAAATTATACCTGAAAAAAACTTGAAATTTTTTAAAGTACAGGAAACTTATTCAAAGTCATGCAACTTGTTACTGAGAAAACAAGAATTTTATCTCCCCAACAAAAGAAGTTAGCACCCCAAGTGAAATTAGCAGTCTAGCATTGCAAAAATGTAATTGGAGACAGGCAAACCTGCACTCTGGTTCCTACTCTGCCACTTATGTCAACTTGAACTTTACATCAAATATTCTGAGTCTTGCTTCCTTATCCTGCCCATAAAGGACAGAAATTATCCCAGCCAGATGTGGCGGCGTATACTTGGAACCCCAGCACTTGGGAGGCTCACACAGAAGGTTCTCTGTGATTCTGAGGCCAACCTGGGTAACAAAGTGAGTTCAAGGCCAAACTGAACTGCATAGAGAAACCCTGTCTCAACAATACAAAACAAAACAAAACAAACAAACAAACAAAACAACCAACTTTTCCACAGTTGTGATTCATTTTCTCTTCCTATTATATTATGTTGATGACTTTTAGTGTTAGCTTTGAGATTTTATAATTCATCCAGACAAATACTCTGATTTACTCTCTGACTACTTAGATTCTTGGTAGCTTAGAAATAAAAGTTCCATTATCTTTTTAGACTAATAAGATACTTAATTGCAAGGAACTATTTTGCCAAAATTTTATTCCATTAAGGTATAAAATCTTTATAAAACCATCACTCTATGCAGTAACAACAAATTGCCCTAACTTAAAATGTGAATAAGCATATTTAAAAAAATGAGGGACATTGTCCAGAAAATCCAATTCATTTCAATAATTTCTTTAAATCTAATTTTACTGTCAAATGCAATTTAGGAACCTCAAACACAATACATGCATATAAATCTCATGAGCTCTCCATCAAAGATTAAAAAACAACTTTTATTTGAAATGAAAGCTCTCTTTGCCAGCCATTTAAATTTAAGACAAGATTTCAGAGAGAACTGAAGGAAAACAAGGACAAAACCTTCCCAGACAGGTCAGCCACTTGCATCTTTGTTCAGGTCTAATCTTACCATAGCAAGTTCCATCCACATGAGGCCTCTGGGAGGGTGCTTTGCTATCCATGAATTACCAATCATTGCCAAACTCAGGAGCAGGCAACCAGCCACATATTTACCAGGCATAAATTAAAGGGTGCTACAAAGTTACAGTGTCCTTCACTTAGTTTCCAGATTGAGATTCATCCATTGCAGATGGATTTTTTATGAGTCTTTATCGCTGATGTTTTAGTTGTTTTGTTTCATCTTTAAGAATCTGATGAAAGAATGCAAATGGCATAGCACAGCTGTCATCTTACATGAACTCTATGAAAGTGGAAACTTCATCTTAAGTAAACTCTGTACTCCTGTTATATATATATGGGACACAAAAATGATAAATGAGCCGGGCGTGGGGGTGCACGCCTTTAATCCTAGCACTCGGGGGGCTGAGGTAGGAGGAGTATTGTGAGTTTGAGGCCGGTTTGGGCTACAACGTGAGCGCAAGGCCGGTCTGAGCTACACAGGGCAATCCCGCCTCAGAAACCTGGGGCCGGGGGTTTGGCTCAGTGGCTTATGTGCCTGTCTGGCAGGCGCCAGGTTGAGCATTCAATCCCCAGTGCTGAAAAAAGAAAACAAAAAAAAAACCCAAGATAAATGATTTCCAGAGAAACTCAGGAAATTATTGCATTCACAATTCAAATGCGTTCTCGCTATCTTTCCTTCTCTTTTTCTCTTCATCCTCCTCTAACATCTAAGAGAAAAAGTCCTCTGTGGTAGTATTTACATTTGTCTAACATAGTAACATCTGTGTAAATAACTGACAACATATAGCTGGAAAAGTGTCTATAGCCGGCCACAGTACGCATTTAGAATATAGCATTAAACACACTGGCAGGATCACAAGTTTGAGACTAGCCTGGACAATTCAATGACAAAACAAGACATCATCACAAAATTTTAAAAATAGGGCTGGTTGTGTAGCTCAGTGCAAGGACTCTGGGCTTAATCCACAGCACTGGAAGAATAAATTTCAAAACTAATATTAAAAATTCTTAGTTGACACATTGTTAACTGATGGTAGTTTTACAGTTATGAGATGAAAACTATTTATGTTTATGCAGATTGCATCAAGGATGTTAAGCAAGCAAAGCTCAGTCATACTGGGGTGAATTGTATGAAGCAGGTAGACATAATCCTGGTATGGGAAATAATAAGGAAGATGATAGAAAACTTAAATGGAGCTCTCCAGAGAATAAAGAAAGACAAGCCAAAGAGAAGAAACAAGACCTGTTCAAGAACAAATTCAGAAATGACTGGGGCAAACAGTGAAAACAAAGATTAAGGACTTTGCCCTACAATTGTAGGAAGCCAGGTTAGAGTTGTATGCACTGAGCTGTGATCATGTTTGCTATTTAAAGGGAACTGTCAAGCAGCAGTCTGGCAAGTGGACTGAAGAAGTGGTGCCAGTGGACTAAAAATAGAGCCAGAAAATGTGGGAGGGATGAAGGGGAAGCGTAGGGGCAGTGGGGAGGCATTGCTATTTTTTTAGTAGTCATTGTTCTTTCATATTTTCTATATTTCATATGCTAATTTTGATACTTCACGGTTTTCTAGAAATTTACTCATGTTTTCAAATATGTTCACATATAATTAGTTATTACATTCTGTCTTTATATAGTACAACATATTTTATAGGTTTTTAAATATTAATTTTTTATTTGATTATTATATAGTTCTTCTTTTATCTTGGTCTGTTTAGCCACAGGTCGATCTGTTATATTTGTTTCTTCAACAAAGTGTACTTCTTTGTAATTATTCTGTTTTCCTGTGGGATACTGCTGATTTCTAGCCTCATTTTTATTATTTCATTTCTTTTTGTTTCTTTAAGTGTGCTCTATTTCTATTTTTCTGGCTATGAGCTGAACATTGTATCTCCAGGCTTTTTTATGTTCTGATAATTACAGTCAAAGCTTTATATTTTCTTCCTGGTACCCTCTAGGAGCACATAACATTGAAATATACTGTTTTCATTTCATTTGGCTGTAATAGTTTACACTTTCACTTCTGATTTCCTCTTTAACCCATGGGTTATTTAGAAGCATGTGCTATTATGGGAACTATAATACAGAGTTCCTACCAACATGTTAAATTCATTCTATTGTTATTAATTTCTAATTTTATGGCATTGTGGTAAAAAACCATGACAAGTATGGTGTTGATTCTTTTGAATTTATTGAAATTCCTTTGTGGCTTGTTACAGAATTTGAGTTTGAGAAATGGCTCGTGGGAGCCAAAGAAGAAATGAGTTCTCTGTTTACTCAGTCAAGTATGGTATTTGTGGTCTTTAATTTGATATTTTTTTTAGCATAAGAGTTTCTTTGAAATATAATTACATATCATCATGTTCATATTCTGTGGCTTTTAATCGTTCAGAGTTATGCAAACATCACCATTTGCTAACACCACTTTAAACACTGTCCTTATTTCCAAAGGAAAGCTGTGCCCATTGTTGGCTGTTCCCCAGCTCCTCTTTTTGCCCAGGCTCTCCCCACCACTATCCTTTCAGTCTCTATTCATTTGCTTATTCTAGGCAACTCGTAAAAATGGGATTATACTATATGAAGTCTAGTATGGTTTGTGTCTATGTGGCCCCCAAAGCCTCATGCAGTCATGAAGGCAGCTGAATCCAGCATTTGTGATTGGTTCGTTGTCCAGTGCTGGGACTGGTGGTGTGAGTGCGGCACCCATTAAGGGGCAGAGCCAGCATACAATATAAGGGAGGAAAGGAGGTGTGTTTTTTCCTCTTTTGCCCTCTTCACTCTTGTTGCTTGCTGCTGCCGTGAACAGTTGCCGCCAAGCCACCCTGCCTTGGAGCCAGTTGAATATGGACTGAAACCTCCAAAACTGTAAGATAAATAAACCTTTCCTTCCCTAATTTTGGGTGTCAGCATGAGAAAAAAGTAATTAAGATAAGGTCTTAGCTGTTTAGCTTCTTCCACTCATCATAATATTTTCACAGTGCAGCATGTGCCAGTATTTCATTTCTTATTTCCAAATCACATTCTACTATTTGAATATGCCATATTTTATTCATACATTCATCATTTGGTGTCATTTTGGGTTGTTTTCTATATTAATTAGCTCCCATGAATAATGTCCCATACAAGTTCTTACATGAACACATGTTTCCACTTCTCTTGTGTATGGGAACTCACATGGTAACTCTGTTTACTGTTTTAAAAGATTGCTACATTGTTCTCCAGAGGAACTGCATCACTTTGCAATCCCTTCAATATTTGGCTTTAAAATTTTTCAACATTCAGACATTTAATTTTAGTAGTCCAGTATGTGCCAAGTGGTATAATATTTTAATCCTATTTTCTATTTAGCTAATGCTTTATGTTACAAATGTTGGCCACTTGTATATCTTCTTGAATGTGATGTATTATCAGCTCCTTGAAACATTTTCAATTGAGTTGTTTGGATTGTTATTGAATTGCAAGCATTCTCTATATGTTGCAGATGTAATTCCCTAACTATATGTATTGTGTCATTCTTTGTCCCCTTCTATAGATTGTCTTTTCACTTTCTCAATAAATTAGCAGTAGCATAAAACTTTTAATTTTGGTCTGGTCTATTTTGTCTTCTTTTGTGGCTAGAACTTTTGATGTTATGTCTACAAATCATCATTTAACCCAAAGTCTTGAGGATTTGCTCTTACGTTCTTCTAAGTGTTTTGTAGATTTAATTCTTACATTTAAGACTATAATTCTTTTTTTAAAATGTTTAGTATTTTTAGAGACAGTTTTAGATTTATGAAAATCTTGTAAAGATGATTCAGAGTTCCTAGTATATTACATAATATGTACTTCTATTCTTGATATCCTACATTGTTGTTATCAATTTGTTACCATTAATGAACCAATATTGATTAGTAGATTGTTTTTTTTGTTTTGTTTTGTTTTGTTTTTTGTTTTGTTTTTTGTTTTTTGCGGCACCGGGGATTGAACCCACAACCTCGCGCCTGCCAGGGCAGGCGCTTAAGGCACTGAGCCAAACTCCCGGCCCTGGTTTTTTGAGGCAGGGTCGCACTATGTAGCTCAGGCCAGCCTTGCGCTCGCGTTGTAGCCCAAGCTGGCCTCGAACTCACAACGCTCCACCTACTTCAGCCTCCCGAGTGCTGGGATTAAAGGCGTGCGCCACCACGCCCGGCTTAGATTGTTATTAACTAAAGTCAATACATTATCCAAAATCCCTTATTTTTAACAAACATTCTCTTTTCTGTTCCAGGATGCACTTTAGAATCACACATTTTATCTAGCCATTGTGTTCTCTCAGGCTGCTTTTAGCTGAGTTTTGTAATTTTCAAGACCTCAATGGCTTTGGAAGATATTATTCTCATGATTTGACTGAGACTATGGATTTGGAGAAGGAAGAGCACAGCAGTAAAGTGCTATTTTCATCTGTTGAGATGGCTGGGTTATGGATGAGGAAGCAATTGTCAGATTTCTCCACTGACAAGTTATAGATTTTTCCACTTCTCTTCACCCTACTCTTAGGAAAGAAATTTTATGAACAGACCAGACTTAAAGTGAAGAATTATGCTCTAGTACCTTGAGGGTAGAATATGTAAGTATTTAGAATTATTCTGCTTATAAAAAATTACAAAACATTTTTGCACAGTTCTAGAATTTGAACCCAGGAGTTTCACACTGAGCTACATCTCTAGCTTTCCTCCTCTTTTTCTTGAGATAGGGTCTCCCTAAGTCACAAGATTGCATAAATTGGACTTGGATTTTTGGTCCTTCATCCTTAGTCTCCCAGAGTACCGAGATTCCATGTGTGTGCTACCATTCCTGGCTAAGATATTTTCTATAACTTGTCTAACATAAGATAATTTCTCGTAAACAGTTCTTCTATAGCACATATGATACACTAAGTTCTGTTCTGGGTTGTTTCTCACACATGTATGCATATAAACATACACATATGTACACATGCACTGTATTTTTCATTTTCTTTGATACTAAAATTATATACCAGTTTCATTTTGTTTCATATTTCCCACAAGTTTTTTCCTCATGTCTCTCTTTTCCTTTCTTTTTTATTTTTCCTTTCATTTATTTGTGTGTTTGTTTGTTTGTTTTGAGACAGGGCCTCCCTGTGTGCCCTTGAACTGCCAGTGATCCTGCAGCCAAGCCCCCGAGTGCTTGGATTCCAAGTGCGTGCCTTCGTGTCTTTATTTCCACACTTTACCATGTAAGTCAGAATATAAAAGATTATTAAACCTTGTCTATTTTTTAAGAGTGTGCCTTTATCCCAATTTCATTTATTAAATCAATATTCCTTCCTTCTTTCTGCCTTCCTTTCCTCCATGTTTTCTTTTACCCTCCACTGCTTAAACTTGATGTATTTAACTGATTTCTCTGGTGGTTACAATTCACTTATTAAACATATAATTCTCTCTTCTGCTGACCAAAACCTCAAATCTCAATTTCTTCTCTCTCTCTCTCCCTCTCTCTCTCTCTCTCCCTGTCTCTCTCTCTCTCTCTCCCTCTCTCTCACACACACACACCCCACATGAATCTTGGTCAATTTTTATCTCCCTCTTGTCTCTATTACAATTCATCTCACCGAAGTTGATGTGACATTAAGTTGTAGATTAAGTGTTGTGAATGTCTTTCCTTTAATTATTGTTTACTCAAATAATAATCTTTACTGATTCTTTTATTTATCCCTGCTTTCCATAATAATTGCTTCCTCATCGACTAATCTATATGCTGTTTCAAAAATGTATTCTAAGAGAGATTGAAGGAAGGGGAGGAGAATAGGAAAAAATAAGAAACAAGATATATTTTATATAGGTACAATTTCACCATGGAGAATGGTATCATCATAAAAATTCCAAGATATACCGATACAATTTGCAAAAAAAGAATATATTCTAAAAAATAATTCAGATGAGTTCTATAGATGTTAAAGTGAAAAGATTTTTATTTTGTCCTATCATTTAAATTACATATCTCTAGATATTCTAGAATTAATTAACCTAATTGTCCAACAGTACATAAGCTCATTGTATTGTTGCTTTTAAGAAATTTGATGCTATTTCATATGTCTGAGACTTTGTGATTGACTTACTTTCCCAGTCTAGAAGCTTTTTATTATTAAATTTCTCTGATGTGTCTAGATGTGTGGTTTCACTTATTCATTTATTGTGCACTACCTCATATTCTGAAACTATTTTCAATCTAAAATTATGTCTTTTCATTAGTTCTGGAAAATGGTCATTATTTCTAAGATTACATTTTCTTTGTAATATTTCCTTCTAGGATTCTTATTAGATTAATGTTAAATTCTAATTTGATCTTTTGCTCCTTTTAACTTTTTCAAATATTTTCTGCTTTTTAAATGTCACCCCCTTAAATTTGCAAAACCTTCTCAATATGATTTTCCAGTCCATTAAATAATTTTTACCTATTCTGCTATTTGATTTTTCTACTTACTTCTTTATCTTAATAATTACATTTTTTACAACCAATACCTCCAGCTGGTTCTTCTTTATAAACATCTGTCCTTTATTTAAATTTGTAATATATTTCCCTAAGGATATACATTATGCTATTCAAAGTTTCTGTTCTTTCTGCTGCATTAGCTCTGCTATCTCTAGGATACTTTTGTTGCTGTGCTATCATAATACTCATTAAATATTTTATAATTTTTTAACAATTTGCTTTTGTCTTGTCAATATTCCTTTTATAGCATAAGCTTCCTCAAATTGTAATCTCTAATCTAAGAAGATTGAAGTCTAATTCTAGGCTTGCACCATCTATGATTTTGAGAAAAGAGAGCAGAATCCTCAGTACAGTGCCTGAAGGTATTGTCTACTTCACACACTTCCATTTTTTCTAGCCATCTATTGCTGCCCTCAAGTTAATCATCTCATCTTCCAAGACTCTCTTTTGTCCAAAGAAGCTCAACCTCCATGGCACTTGCCTGGCACATGTGAGAGAAAATGGGGTACAGTGCTCATCAGAAGTTGCTGAGTTATTTCACCTAAGAAGGGACTCAGAGCCTTTGAGCTTCTTGGAGTATTTTCAGTTTTGTACCATTACTTAAGAGTAGCTCCACATTCATTCATAAAAACTGTACAGTCACATGTCACTTGATGATGCTGATATGTCTTGAGAAATGCACCTGTAGGCATTGTATGAATGTCCAGAAGGATACTCGATGACAGTGATAGAGAAACTGTTAGAGAACAAGTGCCCTAACTGTAACCCAAAGCCCACTTATTTATAACAAAGCACCAACACTGCAATTAAACTGAATATTGAGGCTTTAATCTTGACAAAACAACTCACAAATTAACATTTTTTGTCTTAAAAGAAAAATAAATAACACGTGTGCCATAGGTTCACCACCACTGCTCTAAGACGATATTCTAGATGGCATAGCCTCCTATACATATAGACAAGAAAGCACAAGATTCAATGAAACCCAAGCAGAACAATGCAGTCAAAATTGCAGCAAGCGTGAGATGCATGAAGTTATTGCTGGCATAACACAGCAAGACCTTTTACAGTAAACTTTTTTAATAAGAAAAAAGAGTACATTCTCAAATAATGATACAAAAATGGAATAGAAAAAAAAATACTAACAGTCATTTATTATCATCAGTAGGTATGTGCAATACATAATTGTATGTATTATACTTTCATATGACTGACAGTGCAGTAGATTTGCTTACCAGCATCACCACACTGAGTAATTCCTTGCACCATGATGTTATGACTTCACTTGGCAATAGGAATGTTTCAGATGTGCCACAATCTTATTGGACCATCACTGTACATGCTGTCTGTCATTGATACACTGATATACAGTACATGAACATTTTCCAATAGCTCATGAGTCTGATGTGGAAAACTAAGTCAGCATACTGTACCCGGTTTGCCTTCTTGCTAAGTACAACCTCTAACATCTACTTTGGGTGTGCATTTATGTAATTTAAAAGTAAACATTATGTATATATTAAATGTACCAATAAATTTAATTAATTAAATAAATAAATAAAAGTGCATTGTCAGTAAAATTTTTTTAGATTGAGGTGATATGGCAAAAATTGTGATGGTCTTATATGGGAGAATGAGATAATTCAAAATTATGAGTATTTTTAGGGAAATCAATGCCTTTGCCATAGTAGTTGCTCAATAAACTCTTGTTGATTGTGTCTGGAATGAAGAAACAATGCTTTATAAGATAATATAAAGTCACTCCTCATAGAAAGAAATGGGCTCTTTGGAAGCCCACCTAGGCAGGCCTGGGCGCCTCCAACCAGGACACAAGTAAGACAGCCTTCCGGGGGCCTGTGAGACCGGCGTGGACCCCTGCGTCCTGCCCCTCCCCATATGCCTATCGGTGTGCAGGCTAAGAATCAAGGACAAAGTCCCCCGCCCCCAAAGCAACCTGCTCATTCGGAGGTCTGGCTACATTGATAGCAACTAAGGTACATAAAACAACCAAATGCTAGTATTGTTTTGTTCATTTTGTAGGCCTGGCGTTGGTAGCCTGAGCATCTCTTTGGAAGATGACAGTACACAATGTAACAAAAATAGGGGATTTGCTTCTGTCTAGTCTTTGAGCCCCAATATTATTCTTGTTGTTTTGCTTTATTCTGATTATTTTTTTTGGCCTTATTTTATACTCTGTTTTTATTGGTTTTAATGTGTTTTTTGTTTTGTTTTGGTTTGGTTTGGTTTGATTTTACTGTTCCTGTTGGAAAGGTCAACTATTCTGAAAATAACAAGATATACCATAGTAGCTATTCTTTTCATAGTATCTTTCTTAGAAGTTCTGTACCAGTTCTACTGCTTTGTTTTGATTGACTTCATTCTGTTATGTTTTGTCGGATTTTACTATCTTTAAAATTAAAAAAAAAAAAGTTACTCCTCATTGATGTTCCTATAAGGACATGACGAGGGAAGCCAGAAATAAAGGAAGAGCGTAGAAGAGGGAAACAGAACTAAAGACCAACATTTGGAACCTTAAAATTTTGTTAAAAGCAGCCCTGCTCACAGCAATTTAGAAAAAGACAAATGTGAAACACTCTGACAGGCTGCGGCAAAGCCAAGAGAAGCAAGAGTATTGGATCAATTTTTTAATTGACCAGGAGCAGCACAAAACAAATATAAAGATTTCAGCACTGACAGGAGCAAGCTACTCAGCAGACTGAGCAGCCTACTGAGGAAAAACCACCATCGACACACTCTTACACCCAACTCTCCACGTGCCCAGCATCTATGATGCTGTGTTCCCTTCTCTGCAGGAAACACGAATCCTGAGAAGGGGTGAAACTCCTCAACAGTAGACAAGTACAGTCTACTTAAAATCTACTAATTTCTCATGCACAGGCTATGGTAAATGGATGATAAATGGAATCAAGCAGGAAGCAGAAGGGAAAAATCTTAGTGCTTCCTGTGAATTTAAGAATCATGCAGGCTGTCGCATCACTACTCCACTATCTTGGTTTTCCTAATTTTAGGTAACATACTATTCATGCAAATGAAAATTCTCACATAAAATTACATTTTAAAAGCTCCTAAACACTCAATCTAAGTGTATTGAACCTTTAAAAAGAGAGAAGGGTTCTACCTTGAGGATGTTATCCTGCACAATCTCATATTCTTCTGTTATACTGATAAATTCATGCCTGTCACTGTCTCCATACTTGAGTATAGTTTCTAGCCTCTGTGGCTATAGGGAGTGAAGTATTGCAGACTAAATGTTGGTAGATATGGGTCACCTCAAATGAGCAAGAAGTTGAGCTTCTGCTATAGAGACCTGATTTCCTGACTCCTTCTATTACCCTGGGCATTTTGTCTATCTGAATCTCGGCAAAATCATCAATAAAGAGAGTTAGGCAGATCAGGCAATTTCTGAGCCCTCTTTCAGTTCCAATGCTAAAAAAATCTTTGTCAATGAATTCACCACGTAAACTTCATTATCAGAAAACAAATTTAAAAGGAGCCAAAGGATTTCATGGTTATTTTACCCATTACCAAGATTCTGAAGATTGTATCCCATTACTTTCCTTACCTCTTCCTAGAGCATTGTAGACCTTTGAACCCACTGGGCAGAGATCAAGTAAGCAACAGATACACACACATGCTAACACATGACTTTTCAGTAATCTAGTAACTCAAAGAAACCTAGAATCTGATAATTCTTTGTCAAACAGAATGCAATTCTAGGGAATATGTTGAGCATGGTGAAGTAACTAAATCTTAGTTAGATGATTCAGAAGACATTGAGCTGGAATGAAAGATATGACTGGAAAAAATCTTGGAGATTTATTTCCTCCAGAGTAGAAATTAAGGGAACATTGTAGTGAATGTTCAAGGCAAAGGATCAGCAACCTCAACCACAAAGAAAAAAAAGTGAATAAAAATATCCTGTGCATGATAAATTCATGCTGGTCACTAAATGACTCAAATCTGATCTTTAGAAGTGATCCCATAAAAGCTGAGAGCATCACAGAAAAGTTTTGCACTCAAGGTCAGATTATACTTTGCAGATTTTTCTCTTCCACTAATGTAAAAATTGTTTAAGTCACACAGAACTGTCTCCCTGTTCCTCTACTTGGACAATCAATTAATTGTTGGTTCAAAATTAGACTGAGACTTGAAATGGGCTTACTTAGAACTAACGGGTTGGGCTACTGAGTAAAATTTTCATTCACTGATCTGTGTTTTAGAATAAGGAGAGCTCCATTGTCCAGTAGTGTTGCATTTAGGAAAGTGGAAAACTGAATTGGGGAGGAATGGAAAGTTAAACTGATGACTTTTTGGTCAACCAAAGATACGCAGAGAACCAAAAGTAGCATGGCAACATTGGCAAAACACTTTGGGAGAAACTTTCCAAATTAATGAACTCTTGTTTTGTTTTGTTTTGTTTTGTTTCATTTTAGTGGAGAGATTATAAAAAATGAGTGAAAAATGATTTCTATTAGAAGATGTATCAACCAATGTGTTTGAAAGCTGTTATCATCTAGAGATGTGTAGGGACATTGGAAAATAATATTAAATCAAGAATTTTTTATATTCTAGTTTTGTAGAGTACGGCAACTTGGTAAACTTCACTGGTCTCAACTTCTTTGACTATAGCACATGCATAGTAATATTTGCATTGCATTTTACAGTTATTGTAAGATTTAGAAATAATATTATTCAGTTGCTTTGTGCCACATAGACAAGTAATTTAAATTCTGAAACTAATATCTTTTCAGTGCAATGGGATGTAGAAACCAAAATATTTTAAATTGATATTAAAGAAGAGTTTGTGTTAAAAAATAAAGAATTTAATAAATAAATATGACTAAATAAGTTTGTAAAGTAAACAATTCTGTTCACACTCAACCAGTAGTTATTGTTTGTTATGGTTTGTGTTTTGTTGTGCCCCCAAAGTCTCATGATGTCATGGCAGGGTGGACCTTTTGAAAGCAGCTGAGTCTAGAGTTTGTGAATGTCTCATGGTCCAGTGTTGGAACTATGGGTGTGAGTGCTACACCCAAGTAGGTGTGGCCTACATACAGTATAAGGGACAGAAAGAGTCTTCTCTCCATTCTCCTCACCTTTTACTCCTGTTGCCTGTGCTGTTTTCCATTGCCATGACCTGTTGCCCTCTGCCGTGTGTCACTGTGCCATGGAGTCAGCTGATTATCAACTGAAACCTCTACAAACTGTGAGCTAAATAAACCTTTTATCTTCTAATTTTGGAGGTCAGGTATTTTGTCTCAGCAACAAGAAAAAAGTAATCAAGATAGAATTTGGTACCAGAGGAGTGCAGTCATTGCTATGACTATACCTGATAATGTGGTTCAAGAGCCTTTAGGTATGGCTTGTGGGAAGAGTTTGGAAAGGTTCAGAGATGTCACCTGAAAGCATAGAGCTGGAACAGCTTAGGCTGTTCTGTATGGTCAGAGCTCAGAAGACCAGAAAACTAGTAAAGACCAGGCTCAGCAGGTTTCTGCCAGGAAGAAGGACTGCATTGGTTGTTGAACTCCAGACAATGTGTGTTATGGCTTGGAAGAAAGTTTCTCTACATTTTACTTGTGTCTGGAGACTTTGCCTGAGACTAAAATTAAGGGCGGAAGACTAATTAATCTGGCAGAAGAAATTTCAAGGCAGTCAAATGTTGAGGCAGTGGCATGGCTATTATTAGGGGCTTTTTTTTTTTTTT
>RJWM01027737.1:0-26426 GCA_004363535.1 Dasyprocta punctata | reverse complement strand
AGGAGCTCCAGGCCGCTGCTGGTCTACACCCATCTGCATAATGTCCTCTATAATCAGTGACTAAAATGAGGGGCTCTGTAAACTGTTCTAGCACAGCAAGAGACTCCAAGGAAGGTCCTTGGGCAACTAGACATACAGCTGGGTTGTCAGGAGACACCCTCCCCTGCTGTCCCTGGTCCCTGAAGTAGGGCAGCCATGAGAGGCCTGGCCCACCCAGTCACTCAGATCTAACGCTGCCCTTGGTTTGACCATGACAGAAGGAAGTGAGTTAAACACAGGTGAGGGTCCCTGAGAGCTGACTGCCTGCACCCTGTGTGCTGCACTGACTACAGGACACAGGGAACCTGCTTTCTAAAATGCCCCTCTGTGTTCTATGACATCCAGCTAGGAAGGAAGCAGAGCAACTGGCAGGGTTCTGGGAGGACAGGAGGTGGCACAGCAGCCCCTACAGGGCCCTGATGTAAATCCCTGTGAGTTCTGCTGTAAAGACATCCAGTTCTGTTTGTCACTGCAGCTGCACAACTTGTGGCCATGGGTAGTGACATGCAGACCCCAGCCACCTACCTTGGAACCTCCTCATCATATCCCTCATCCCAGGGATGCAGCACACAGTCCTCAGCTCCAGGGGGATAGCCTCAGGCTCCAGGAGTGAGACAGCTTTGCTTCTGCAAAGGACACAGCACCCACAGGCATTAGCGAGCTTGAAACTGACTGTGCTTCCCACCATGGTCTCTGCCCCGACCCTTGCTGGGTCACAGGGGTAGGAAACATACTGGCTCAAGACCTCTCTCACACCCTGCAAGGCAAGAAGTGGGTGTCAGGCCTGAGAACTGTGAGAGGCAATGGGAACTTCATTAGAAAGTACAAAAAATTGTGAATCTATATGACAAACCTGGAAGAGATGAGGGATCTGCTCCAAAGGGCTGTCTGTCACCTTCCTCCCCTTCACCTCCAGCAGATGCGGGTGGCAGCGGGGGGGCACTGGCTCTGCTGCTCCAGCTACTTGGCCACATCCTTCAGGGCCTTGCTGTGCTGGGCCAGCCAGAACCTCCTCCTCCAGCCACCACAACTGCAGCTGCTCCTCCAGGGCCAGGAAGCCACGGTGCTTCTCAAACTCCAGCAGGAATCGCTGCCTCTGCACCTCCACTTTCTCCTGGGGATACAGAGGACAGCGTGGGACATGGAGCTGAAGGAGGTGCCATCCCACCCCTTGGCTCTGTGAGGTGGTCTCCCGACCCTCTATAAAGGTGATGGCCTTGTGATGGAGACCACTGCAAAATGGCCTGAGCAGGATTTAACATTAATCAATGGGCTTTATATATTTACTCATGAGTCTGTCCCAGGCTTAGGTGACCTGTTCAAAGAGTCCTGGCTGGCGTGCAGTAAGTGTAACTCTCCACACCGATGGTGACAGTAGAAGTCTATATTGGCCTGTGACACTGTGACACCTCGGAAGGCAAGATAAGGTCACATTTTAGGACCTGACTCTTCCTCCAATTTATAAAATAAGACTGCAGCTATAAGCATTTGGCTCCTGTTGTAAATGTCAGTATTAGAAATAGGACAGGTCTCTTCACTGGCAAAACTTACTGCTTGAAGAAGTCTTTGGTCTAAACTTCCCACTTAGTTTCCACCTTACCTCAGTGTCCCCTTCCTTTGTTTAGAAACCCAGTAAATACAGTGATCTGGAAAATTCATGACCTTAGTTGCCAGAGTTTTCACTTCCCTGAGTTCCCCAAAAACCATATTCCATTGTCTCTTTTTATTTAAAACTTTGTCAGCCGGGTGTGGTGGCGCACGCCTTTAATCCCAGCACTCGGGAGGCTGAAGTAGGCGGAGCATTGTGAGTTTGAGGCCGGCTTGGGCTACAAGGCGAGCACAAGTCGGGCCTGAGCTACATAGTGCAACCCTGCCTCAAAAAACCGGGGCCGGGAGTTTGGCTCAGTGCCTTAAGCGCCTGCCCTGGCAGGCGCGAGGTTGTGAGTTCAATCCCCAATGCCGCAAAAAAAAAAAAAAAAAAAAAAAAAGACTTTGTCACAACACATTTTAGGACACTGGAGTGCAGGCCAAGTAAGTCCCTTGACCTTCTGTAAATGTGATATACCTGTCCCTCAGTTCTGTCACAGTGAGTGATGGATGACATTCTAACAACATTTAGGAACCTTACAAACCGAAAGTCCTAGGAAAGTTTTTAAACTTAGAGTCTGAGAAAGACAGGGATTTGAGTTCACATTTAGCTGCAGGCTTGGAGTCCAGGCATCTTAATGTGCAAGGTTCAGCATCATCTATAAAACATTCCAGAAATAGGACTTGGTTCTTACAGTTAAATATCTGTAATCTGCTGCACCCAGGGACCAGCATAGGATAGACACACAACAGAAGCTACTCTTCCTCTGTTGGCCACCAGATGACACAGAAATAACTGAGCTATGAAGAGGAAATAAATGAGACCACGGTTTGTAGATATGAAGCAAAAAGTTTTAGGGACTGGAAAGCTTGACTGTTTTTTCACAATGCGGCAATCATCAGTCAACCATAAGGGTAATGTTTTCTGCAGAGCCAAGAAGCATCTGGAAGCTCCTCAGAACACTTTCTGTAAAGTTAACAGCATGATTTTGCTTAGTTTCTACCCAAATCTCACAGCTAAAATTTTCGAGTGGACCTAAGGCACCTAGAGTACTTTCCTACAGAGTTACTATGTATAAATGTCATTGTCTTGAGATTAGTGTGTTTAAATGGAGTATGACAGCTGAATTATCCTCCCAATGTGGCTGCATCTTAGATTCTCCACTTTGTATCAAAACCCTGTATTTTCTTGTTTTAACTGAATGACATAAACAATCATGCTTTAAAGCCAAATAACAAATCTCTTTGAATCTCTCAAAACTCAAACGCTTCTTCTAATTTTCCATTCACAACTCCTTTTATGATTTTCAAAGTGACTGTATTCATTCAGTCTTGGCCTCTTAATACCAACCAACTCTGACTTTCGTGTTCTCTCAATGGTGTAACTCTTGTGAAATATGGGTGAGGCTCCCCACACTGGAGACTGTGCTCCTGCTAAGATGCTCATGACTCAGCCATCAGGAAGCAGCAGAGCTGCAGATCAGGAAGGATGATCCAGAGAGAAAGGGTCATTCTAATCTTCCATCTTCTGACGACGGCAGTTATATCTGCAGAAGCAGAAAGAGCACTTTCTGTGGAATTCAGAGCTCATGTTTATCAAAACCGTGCTTGCCGCACCAGGCTCACTGGGACACATGGTCTGCAGTACACATCACGTGCATTTACCAGGCTTTGGAAAATGGAGAATCCCCTCAATAGTAGAGTGAGCAGCTGAGTATTTTAACAATGTAGGAACACAGATCTTCAACACCAGGAATCTGATTTCATAAATATGTGGGCAGGACGGGATTTAAAACAACACACCTGAATTATTAGCCTGAAAATAACACAAACTGTTTCACTGTTTGACGTTAGCTACAAAGACAGCACATAGGAAGGATAAGAGATGCCGGAAGATAGAAAAGTAGCAAATTTACTTCCTAAGAAAATTTGACGCTGTGCAGGCTGTGCACATTAAATGTCTTGGAGAAAAAACAAAGACTAAAAAATATAAAAAATAGCAAACATAGGTTAGCTGAAAAAGAAATATTCCTTAAAATATCAAAACATATGTCAAACATGGAATACACTGTGTGTATAAAGCACTTGCAAAATCTCTATATAATTACAACCTAGTGACATGTGGTCACTGCGAAGCACAGAAGCATTGTTCTGCACTTTCCTAATTTTGCCCAAGACACACCAGGAGCACAGGGTACATCACTACATCTCCAAAAGCAGAATTTACAAGGGAGAAAAAACACAAATTTAACGTAACAATGAACCCTAATCCTAACATCAATATAACTCTAATCCAAAATGAAACTTTAACCTTAACCTTATCCTAACCTTAACCTTAACCCTAACCCTAACCCTAACCTCAACCCTAACCCTACCCTAACCATAACCCTAACCTCAACCCTAACCCTATCCTAACCTTAACTCTAACCCTAACCCTAACCCTAACCCTAACCCTAACTAACCCTAATGTTAATTCATGTTCTCTGCAGAGTCAAAACAAACCTGAAAGCTACTCAGGCTTCCTTCAGACTTGGCTTCAGGTTATTTGTTTGGTTTCTACCCTAATCTCATAGCCAAAATTTCTCAGTAGACTAAGGCATGTACATTGCCTTAGGAGAAAAATGCCCATGAAAAGAGGGCAAAATCACCTAACACAGAGGACATGTGTGCCTGTGTGTGTGTGTGTGTGTGTGTGTGTGTGTGTGTAAATGAAACAGGTAAGGGAATAAAAGGGCTGGCAATGTGCAGAAAAGAAGGGATCAATGCATGGGTGACTGAAAGGAGAATCCAGTCTCTGATCACAGTCCTGGACAGAGGTTCCCTCAGCTCTCCTCTACCTGCCACAGAGCTGCATTGCTATGTGCCATCTGATCCTTCCGCTAACAGGTTTATTAACTGCAGTACCAGGGGACAGGCACACAACAGTGAGTTTCACAGTAAGACCAGAGGGTAAAGCTGTGATTTGCAGTGAGCGGAGTTAATGAAGGTGGAAAGTAGGAAGTGGAACAGTATGAAAGAAGGGATGGAGACCCCAGAATGGGCTGTGATTCAGGATGGGACAGAAGCCTTCAGGAAGACTGGGCCCGGCTCCAGTGAGCTTCAGAGCCCAGGACCAGCTCACCTTCCACACCAGGATCTTCTTCCCCATGGTCACCTCCTGTGCGGACACCTCTTCCATCCCCTTCCTCTCTTCCTCCAGGGCCAGCTGCAACTTCACCTGCTCAAGAAGACACAGAGAGGCCCTCACCAACACGTCCTTCAAGACCAGGCACCCAGATGGCCCAGCCAGGAAGACAGAGATCCGGGAATGCTCCTGGAGCACCTGGAATCTTTCCTCATTAGTAAGTAAATGAAACACAAATGCATTTCAATAGCAGACACAAAGACTTACCTAGAAGTATAGTTACAGCGCCATTTACAACAGTAGCACTGTAACAACCAAATTTTAAAACAGGAAAATACAAAGCTATTTAATATTAACAGTATAGTGTATGAATGGGATGAAGCATAAATGACAAGAATTACAATTATGATCTCGAGTTAAACACGTTTTATAAACCTTAATGCCAGGTTGTAAAAAGCTTTTAATTTTGGATATATAAAACCTGAATGAGCTAAAAGATGTTATTAGATGAAATGCTGTCTTGTGGTGCTAGGTTGAATGATAATTATTACTTATGATACGAAAATGACTTATTATTAATAGTGTTAGAAGTATTAATTGGCCAGAAGAAATACCGTGACCATTTTAAACAAAAAAATATACACTATACTGTAAATCTTACGAAAAGGGAAAACGATAACACAGCAGAAATAAAATCTTCCTTCAATGATGGGACCCTCACTAGAGGCAAGTATATAGACTATTTACGGAACGCACCCATAAAGATACAAGGAAATTCACCTTTACTAGAAAAAATAAAAATTCTATTCCAGAGTGAGGTAATCAATCCTACACACAGGTCATCTGTTTTTATAGGACAACATTATAATACTGTTTACTGCATTATATATAACACTAGTATTCACAGTGACATCTGATAATTCAGGGGAAAGTGGCATTTGTTTGGTTATTTGCAGGGAATGGGGAACTGTGACCCTTTAAATGGAAAAAAGCTACCTCAGATCAGAGACAATCAGCAAAAACAAGGAAGTGAGAACCAGTGTGCTGTCTCCTGGACAACGGGATCAGGCTAATTTTACAGACCCCATGTCTGGTTCCGACCATAGCAGCAGGGCCATAACCCAAGGCCCAGGACCTCTGGACTGGCCAGGTGAGGACATCAGGTGATATTTATTCCTATTTAGTTAAGGAGCCAGTAAGAATACAGAGAGCACCTGTGGAAATCTACTCTGGCCGTGCTGTGTTAAAGCAGAACCTTAACGAAATCAGTGCTCTTTTCTGACTGTGGTCTCTCCCAGCTTCTCAAGGCTCTAGAGCGGGTTACACCCTTCCTGCCCTTAACTGCACCTCCTCTGCAACATATGAGGTCAACAAGAAGCCCCCCTGGCGGGACCTAGTGATGTCACGTTTCTCGGAAATTCACTTCAAGCCTAACCTTCCCCTAGGACTAATAAGGCAAATCATATTTCTGTAAATAAAGGTGTGTGACCCTTGAAAAACTGTACGTCCTTGAATGACAGACAAGGTTGTCTACTATGTCCCTTTAGATAAGGTTTTCTGATGTCCTCAAACACCTGATATTTGACTCTCAAGGCTAAAACTGTAAACCTGTCGTGTAGTAAGAAATGCCTTAGTTCCTTTCCACGCCCAAACCTCCAGAAAATGTATATAACCCAGAAATCTCCTTTCTTCAAGACTTGAGCCTTTCTGGACATAAAGTCGAGCCTTTGTCAGTGTGCACCCAAAAAATGAATCTGCCCCGCCTGATTCCCAGGGGTCGCCCCGTCTCTTCCCCACAGGCAGGAGCACACTTCCCACATCTACCCAGAAAGAACTTCCTGTCTGAGTTTTGCAGAAGACAACACAAATCAAGAAGAAAAATCAGAGACATTTCTGGGAAGCTCCACCGGGGATGCTGATGTAAAATATCCCAATCCTTAGATTAAAACAAGCAAACAGAATAAAGTAATAGAATTTCTAACAAAGCTGGTGTGTGCAGTTTATGACAGACAGCATGGCATGGTTCTTTGGTTAAAAGTGTCAGTAAAGAAGGCGCAGGCCTCTTTTGTGGTCTGGCTGTCCCAGGTGCCTTTAGGATGTGTTCAGGGCCCTCTGAGGTGCACTAGTGTGAAGGAAGAGCTCCAGTGTCACCGATGCCCCTCAGGGCCAGGATAAACCAACACCAAGCACCTGTCTGAGAAGGGTGCACGAGTCCACATCTCCGCGGAGCTGACCCAGCCTGGCTCACTCTTCACGCAGGCTGTCTCTGCGCACTCCTTTCTCTTCCCTTCAGGTCTCTCTTCCCCCTCTCCCCTCCCGGTCAGAGGTGCAGCCCATCTCCTGCTCCTCTCCAGGTCCCCGCTCCCCTCACTTGGTGGCATCCTGGTCCCCCAGGAGGATGCGACCCTTCACTGGCAGCCCCTCGCCCCCTCCACTCGGCCCTTCACTTGCTGGTGTCCTGCTGAGTCCGCCTCTCCTGTCCTCTCACCTGGACCCTCACCTGCAGGGCTCCACCCTGGTGCCCCCTCACTCTTAGGTCTCCCAGCCCCTTTCTGGTGGGTCTCCCCTCCCCATCCTGTCCTGTCCGGTCCCTCACCCTGCTATCCTATCCCCTCTCCTCCTCTGTCTCCTGCTTCCCTTTCTGTTCTGTCCTATCCCGTCCCACCCGGCATCCCCACACCCTCACCCTGTCTGGGCTCGGCCGCCGCCTCCCGCAGCGCGACTGTGCAGGGTCCCCGGTGTTCGTCCCCCGCCGCGCAGGCCCCGCACAGCGCGAGCCCGGCCAGGCTGCAGAAGAGCGCGAGCTCCTGGCCGTGCCGCACGCACCACCCCGCATCCCCTCAGCGCCCTCCCGCCAGCGCCAGGCGCCACACGCTGTCCACCAGGGCCGCCAGCTGCAGGTTGGGCCGCAAGCCCTCGGGCCGGAAGGCGGCTTGGCACTGCAGGCACGGGGTCTCGGGGCCTGGCTGCAGGGAGTCCAGCAGCGCGCGCACGCAGGGGGCACAGAAGTTGTGTCCGCAGTCCACGCTCACGGTTGCGTGCAGTAGTTCCAGGCACGCGGCGCAGCGCGCGTCCTCGTGCAGCCGCGCGCCCGAGCCCGACGCCATGCGGACCGGGTTGTCGGGTCACCCGGGTGACCAGATGTCGGGGGCCGCCGGGTTACGGGGGTGACCAGATGACCGGGACGGCCGGGTGACCTCAGCGACCTGGGTGACTGCGCTGCTGTGCGCCTGCAGGGACCAGGACCACTTATCTCCAGGCGCAGGCTGGGGGTGCAGCTCTGCCCACAGAAGGGCCCACTCCTCGACTTGGATGCCTGGCGCCTGCCTTTCACTTCCACTTTTTGAGAACAGCATTGAGCGCTTTAGTATACAACAGCTAAGTCCCCTTAACGTGAACACTTATCTAAGCTTGATAATTCTTTTATTCTTTGCAGTACTAGGGTTAAAGCTTGGGCTATTGCACTGAGCTACTTTCCAGTCACTGTTTTTCAAAGATTTTCCTAAATTGTCAAGTTACTCTGGCTGGGCTGCAACTTGTGATTCTCCTGATTCAGCCTCCCAGAGCTGGAATGACAGCTTTGCACCACCGTACCTGGCTTCCGGTTTAATTCTCACCTCAAAAACCTTAAAGCCCACAGTTGCAGTAAACACCATTTTGCAGCTTCCTGAAGTGTGTCGTGGGGGGACCGCTGGACGCAGACAAAGCTGCTGGATCTGTCCACACCTCGTGTTTTGCAGGAGCAGGATGGAGTGGGGAGCGCCCTAACCTATGGTGTGAGTCCCAGAACAGAGAGTGCCACTGCGGTCACTCTGCCTGTCCTGAGGGAGCTCAGCAGTTCCCTGGAGGGACCCAGGAGTACAGCCCCGCAACACAGCACTGTTGGGGCAGAGGAACTAAGACAGGGCCTGTAACTTAACAGAGGTGACCCTGAGTAGTGTGACCAGGAGGAGCAAGGGACATCCTGAATGCCACCCAGACAGAGAATTCAGGGGCTGCCTGGCCCTGAGCAAAGGTAATGTCACTGTGAGAGGAGACGTGATGGGAGGGGGCACCACAGGTCAGTCTGTTCCCAGCAGAAGTGTGAGTTTGTGGGTCTTATACACGTAGCTCTGGGTGCAGAAGGCACGAAGGTGTGGAAAGTGTGCAAAGGGAGGTCAAATAGAGAGTGAGTAAAAGACGCACTGCTGTGGATCCCGAAGGGTCCTCCATCATGGGAGCACACTGGTCCATTGTCCTCACCACACTCTGAAGCAGCTCTGGAGTCCTCTTTCCTGAGCGTCTTTACCTGGTGTGATGAAAAAATACAGTGAACGTCATTGCTGAGTGCCATCCAAGAGAAAGGCAGCCCACAGAATCACGGTGCTGTGTCCTCACCCGCCTCATTCCCCAGACAGGCAGCCCGGCTGCAGAAGAAGGCAGAGCCTCCTGTGGAGAGGCTGAGGGCGGACTGTGCCATTGGTCTGTGTCACAGGTCACAGCGTAAGGCCTCGGTGACACTCATGCAGGGCTGAGGGAGGATCAAGGGACCGCTGGGCACCATCTGTGTAACAGGGGTCCTGGCACAGGGTGAATATGTAGAATCAAAGAAAAAAGGAGAGAAAATGCAAAGTGAGTGGAAGAAGTGTTGTGAAAACATGAGCTGCATCAGGACACTGTGTGTGTGTGTGTGTGTGTGTGTGTGTGTGTGTGTGTGTGTATTCCCGTGCTGTTCACTGCTGCACCCTCAGGACTGTGTAGTCACCAGCACTTGTGGACACTCAGTAAACAGTGCCTGAGGCCTAATCAGGTCAAGCAGGGTCCAGTGGGGTCACCCTGAGGCCTGAGGCCCCTCAGCGCTGTGTATGCCTTGGCCCAGGCCCAAGTAACCAATAGGGAAGACATGGGACCCACACTCGGTGTTGGGGCTGCATTACCAGCAGGACTTTTTCCCCCTGCCAGGCTGCAGTGATCTCCCCACTCCACTCGTATCCAGCTCATTGCCTGCTCCATTCTGTCTAATTCACATGAGGAATACACTGAAAAATACACCTGCCCAGACCTACGGATGAGGAGACCACCAGCTCAGGAGAACCACCTCAGTTTCTACCCCTCTGTTTTGCAGCTCTATGTGGCTTGCCTGAATACCTCATACTCCTGGACCAGGAACAGCTTGTTTATTTGGCTTAACTCAGGCTCGTGTTCTCAGGGCTGGCCTTGCTTTAGCCCTGTGCATGCGATCAACCTGCAGCTTCAGCCACTCTCTGCATCTACCCCTTTTCTGTTTTGTAGTTGCAAGTGATCACTGGTCAGTTGAATTTGGAGGAGCTGTGTTTGGAGGACTCTGTAGAAGACCTTCTCATTCTCAAACACTTTCCATTCTGAGTGAACTTACTCACTTAAGCTAAAGATTTCCAATCCAAGGATTTTAAGTCCCTGCATTCAGCAATTTAACTCTGTACAGTCCATTAGTCCATGACAGTAGTCAGTTCCTAGTGTAGCTGGATAGTGTCAGAAGGTGTTAATGATTGGAGTTTCTTTTATAGCTAGCATATTACTATGCATTGTTTTATACATTTTGTAGTTATACTTTTCTACAAGATGTTCAAGACCAAGTTAGGGTGAGACCTGTATTAATTGCTATCTATCAAGGTCAGTTAAATATCCTCAGGAATTACCTTAAAACCATGCAGAGTACCTCTTAGTACTTCTGTCAGTGTCAGCCATTTGGATGAGTCATGGCCATTGCTTGACCAAGTTTCTATCTGTGAAATTTTGTTTTTTCTCTAATTCTGTGATATATGCTTGTGTAATTTTCATTGGGATTGCATTGAATATGTATAACAGTTTTGGAAGTATGACCATTTTCATTATATTGGTTCTTCCTAGGCAAGAGCTTGGGATATCACTCCATTTTCTAATATCCTATTCAATCTCCTTTTTCAGACTACTGTAGTTTTCAGTGTAGACATCATTCACATCCTTCATTAGATTGATTCCTAGGTATTTTTTTTTTGGATGCTATTGTGAAAGGTGTTGTTTTCCTGATTTCTCTCTCAGTGAGTTTGATATTCATGTACAGTAATGTTACTGATTTTTTGACTGTTGACTTTCTATCCAGCTATACTACTGAATTTGCATACTAAATCTACCTGATTTTTAGTGGACTTTTGGGGTCTTCTATGTAGACTATTATGTAATCTACAGATAATTACAATTTAACTTCTTCCTTTCTTACCTTTATTCTTTTTATTTGTTTCTCTTCTCTAATTGCTCTGGCTTAACTTTCCAGGGCTATGTTGAATAAGAGTGAAGATAGTGGACATCCTTGTCTTGTTCCTAATTTTAGAGAGATAGTTTTTAGGTTTTGTCAATTTAATATGATGTTTGCTGCTGATTTGTTGTAAATGGCATTTATCAGATTGCAATAAAGACCATCTATTCTAATTTCCTATAGGGTTTTTATCATGAATGGATGCTGGACTTTGTCAAAATGTTTTTCTGCAGCTATTGAATTGATCACATGATTTTTGTCCTTGGCTTTGTTAATATGGTGTATTACATTTATTGATTTATGCTTGTTGAAACATCCCTGAATTCCTGGCATGAATTGTACTTGATCATTGTGTAGTCTTCTTGATGATTTGCCACATTCTGTTTGCCAGTATCTTATTGAGGATTTTTGCATCTATGTTCATTAGGGTGATGGGTGTGCAATTCTCTTTCTAAGCTGAGTCCTTCACGAGTTTTGATATCAGGGTAATGCTTTATTTCAGGGATGAATTTAGTAGTATAGCTTCCCTTTCAACTTCTTTAAAGAGTTTGACAGGTAGCGGTGTTAGGTCTTCTCTAAATTTTTTGTATAATAAAGCAGTGAATCCGTCAGACCTGGGCTTTTCTTTGTTGATAGGTTTTTAACTACATCTTTGTTTTCACTGAATGATATTTGTCTACTTAGGATTTTTATATATTCTTGATTCAGCATTGGTAATTCATATGTACCCGGAATCTGTCCATTTCTTCTGCATTTTCCATCTTATTAGAATACAAGTTTTTAAAGTAAGCATAGATGATCTTTTGGATTTCTAAAGGGTCTGTTGTGATTTCACCCTTTTCACTCCTAATTACATGGATATGAGTCTTTTCTTCACTTTTTTCTGATGAGGTTGGATAAAGATTTGTTAATTTTATTTAATCTTCCAAAGAGCCAGCTCTTTAATTCATTGATTCCTTGCATTGTCTTTTTAGTCTCCAATGGATTAATTACTGTTCTGATCTTTATAATTTCCTCCCTTGTATCAGTTTTTGGCTTACCCTGCTCTTCTTTTTCTAGAAGTTTGAGGTTCACCATTAAGTTGTTTTGAGGCACTTGTTCTGTTTTACTGGTAGGGGTATTTACTGCTATTAATTTTCCCCTTAAGAGTGCTTTCATTGTGTCCCATGAATTCTGGCATGTTGAATTGCCATTATCATTCAACTGTAAAAACTGTGCAATTTCTTCTTTAATTTCATCTGTGACCCATTTATTGTTTTAGGAAAGTGCTATTTAATTCCTATATGTTTATCAAGTTCTTTTGGTTTCTTTTGCCATGGATTTCCAATTTCATTGCACTGTAGTCTGATAGTATGCAAGGGATGATTTTAATTTCTTTACACTTACTTAAGCATGTTCTATGAGCCAGTATGTGGTCTAATTTGGAGAATGTCCCATATGCAGGTGAGAAGAATGTGTAGTATGATGTCATGTGATGGAACATTCTACAGAAATTTACTAAGTCCATTGTTTCAAAAGTTTGATTCAGTTTTAATATTTCATTATTGATTTTTTTGCCTCATTGATTTGTCTTTTAGTGACAGTGGGGCATTGAGATCTGCCATTACAATTGTATTAGGGCTTATTTGATTTTTTGTGTCCATTAGTATTTGTTTTATATGGTTGGGTGCACTGGTATTTGTTCCGTAGATATTTATGATTGTTATCTCTTCCTCTTGGACTGTTCCCTTTGAGGATGTAGTGACCTTCTTTATCTCTCTTAATCAGACTTGGCTTGAAATTCACTTTGTATGCAAATAGAATAGCTACCCCTGCCTTTTTTCTGGGTTCCTGTCACATTGAGTATTGTTTTACATCCTTTAACTTTCAATCTATAAGGCTAGATAACACATTCACACTCACCTAAAAGCAACATAAAACAATGAAGTAGCAAGAGGGGGAAAAAAGGAATGAAAAAGTCCACATCCAGGGTTCTCTCTGGTTTCACTAGTAGACAACCTGTGAAGAAAGAGTCTCAATTCATGCATATCAATCCCAGCATGCCCACAGTAGCTTTGTGGCCAGGTAGTGTATAAGTAGGCCTGCCGCAAGTGCAGACTCATTGGGCTCACCAACATCTGAGCAACCTCTATGAGTCTGAGCCCAGCTGGGAGTCTCTAGATGGAGCCAGCAGCAGTTCTGTGTTCTGAGTTCAGCTGGCCCAACTCCAAGATGGCTCCCAGTCAATCAGTCTCTCCTGCAGGAGGGCTATGTTCTATGCACTCACCACCAACCACTGCAGTTCACATCTGCTGCTTCCCTCCACTGTTGCATCCTCTACAGAGGCCTCCAGGATCACCAGTCATCACCATCAAAATATGTCCACAGGTTCAAACCACTTCTCTCATGCAGGGAGTCCCATCTAGCTACCTCCTTTTTCTTCATTGAATTTTTTCTCTTCATTCTCTGTGGGCTTCAATTCACACTTCAGATTTCTGTTGGGACCAGTGGACCCATTTCCCTCCTTCTTATCTTCCTCACAGTGTTATATTCCAGGGTCTGGATGGCGACTCTCAGAGAGGCTGTTTACTCTGCTGCTTACCACTCTGCCATCTTGGTCCCTCCCCCCACCTTTTGTTCTTGTAATTGAATTTTGAGCATACAGCAGGCAAGTTTGACAATTGTTAGATCTTGCGGATTATAAGGAATTTCAGTGGTAAGAAAAATATGAAAAATTTTTACACAATATTTGGAAAGCAGCACTTGTATATGCTGGACTATTGTCAGTCATAGGTGCCTATGGGAAGAAAAGGGCTGTAAAAGAATCCAAACAATGAGCAACGACAAGTTTAACCACTTCACCAGTGTGGGCAGATGCAAAGCTATATCCTGAGAAAGTTTCTACTGAAATGTGGACCCAGTATAAAGAACCAAACTCAGGAATATGAATGCCATTCATTTGCCAGAGATAACTGGCATGTAATCCCAGGGGATTAATTCCCATAGAGGATGAGACAAAATGTATTACACATGAGGAACATTGTTGTCACAATTTTTGAACCTGATCCCAGGTTAAACGGAATCGTTTACATAAGGCAGAAGCATTCTGATTGAAGGTGACATGGGATACAGAAACCTGTTGACTGGCAGCTGAGGGAGTAACAGTTCACGGCAGCAGAAGACAACAAAAGCAGCATGAGCAAAGGGTGAGGTGGGAATAAGCCTCCTTTTCATCCCTACATTGTGAGCAGGCTAAGCCCTAGGATGGGGGGAGCATACAGACCATCTTGGTGCCCACTTCCTGCAAAGAATGAGGATGTTTACAAAGTGAGGACCCCAGGTCCCCACCAAGTCACTCAGCTAAGCTTCTAAACTTCTCAGATTGATGCAGTGTGTTAACCATTCCAATCCACCTTTTGTCAACTTGGCAATCAGACATGTGTATTTTTTAAAATCAGTTACCAGTTACAAAGGCATGCTTATTTTTATTATTTCACAAGTTTTACATCATAAGACAGGTTTAACAATCCTTAAGAACCAGTAATAAAGCCAGGCGTGGTGGCGCATGCCTTTAATCCCAGCACTCAGGAGACTGGCTCAGCAGCTTAAGCGCCTGCCCTGGCAAGCGCAAGGTTGTGAGTTCAATCCCCAGTGCCGCAAAAAAAAAAAAAAAAAAAAAAAAAAAAAAAGAACCAGTAATAAATCTATCAACATTATATTAATTAGAACCCTAACATTTCACCCTTGCAGCTGAAACAAACAACATTGTTCCTCCCATCTCCCTTGTCTGAGACAAGCTCCAGTCACCCTGGAGCTCTTTGGTTCCCTCCCCTGCCCTGGGATTTGTGAGAAATGCTAAGAGTTGCAGAAAGCAATAGTTTCTCCCTGTTAAATAGCCCTTTAATGGTCTGTAGAGGTGCTGGTAGACTTGTGCTGGTTTCATTTTTCCCTAACTTTGCTCTAAGGTGCTTTCCCATTTCCTCCCAAGTATGTAACTACAGTTCCTTCTGGAAATAAAAAAACAAACTCAAGAAATTTAGCAATCCGTGTAGTTTCAATTATTGAAAACTAAAAATTGATATAAGAAAGCACAAAAAAACTAAATAAATGTAGAGCTATATTGATTGTGAATTTAAAGCAAGTACTCCTGATGCAAAGAAAAATTTTGAAAAACAACAGAGTTTGAGTCTGACACTACCAGATACCATGACTTATTACAAAGCCATAGTGAGACAGTGATATACTGGAGCCAGCCTATTACCAGTTTGTGAAAGCCAAATGTTGAATCTTTAAAAGTTTTACAGGATGGTGGTTGTTGTATTGGTTATTTGAAATAGTCTATTATGACAGTTTTTTTTAAACAAAAATAAGCAAACCACAAATCAGGGCCAAACTACCCACACTACTAGGAACTTGCTGCACTGAGCAGGGCTATGTGTGTCAGGGAAGCTCTCTGAGCTGTAGCTCCCCTACTGTCTGCAGGGCTGTGCAGGCCCCACTGGCAGGTTACTGGAAGAGGTCAGCCTTCCACATCAGTTCTGAGTCTACACCAAGTGACCCAATGATATCCTTGTCTATACTTTGGACAAATAATAGGAGGTTTTGTAGAAGGGACAGGTAGCAGCTTGGCTGACCCTACAGGCGCAACAGAGCAATTTTTGGAAAAATGCCCTTTGCCCTCACAGTTAAAACAAGTAACCGTGTTTTGTTCCCTTTCCTATGGGCTGTGGATGATAAACCTGAGTGATAGCTGCTGCCAAGGTAGCCCCCTGTGCATATGAGGGGCCATTATCTGCACAAATGTGAATCATCTCAGACCACAGAGCCCAATTTTTGTGAGCTCCTAAAGCATCTTTACAATATTTATTTATATATGCAGAGGCCAATAGTTAAATGATTAACTTAAAAACTGACTCTGTTTTATGAAGGATGGAATCTCATTCTGTGATGCAGCAAAATTTTCCTGAACTGCAAGCATGGGAATTGCCCCTTGTGGCTCAGTTAAGGTTATCAGGGTGGATGTTATTCTGCCATCTTTTCCCCACTCAGGACTGCGGTTTAAAATAGTGTTCCAAGCCAAATCCTTTGTGATCATTCCAACAAGCTTACAACCATTAAAACAGTCAGTAATGTAAGTGCACAGAAATAAAGTAAATGCAGAAATCAAAAGTATAACGGTTACATATGTATTTGTGGTTCTTGAGAATCTGTTTGCCCCATGTTGTAACCTGCAATAACCCTTTGGCCCTAGTGTGCCTGTTTCTGTCTTTGGCCCTAGTGAGCCTGTTTCTGTCTTTGGCCCTAATCAGTCTGTTTTCTTTTCTTACCCCAAGTTTTACACCTGATGATATCACTTCTCCCTCTCCTGCGCACACAGTGAGAAGTGTCCCCTCATCCACTGTTTCTTCTGACCCCAGTCAGTGTTGAGGAGCCATATGCCACGTTCCAGCACAGCTCTTAATGTTTCTGGGGGGCAGGACAGTGCAAGGATGGGGAGATAAAGAAAAGATGCGAAAGCTGAGGACAGATGGAGGCCTCTGTCCTAATGGGAGGAAAGAAACTGCTCAACCATACAGCCTGTTTATTTATATACCTGGCAGTTTGATGTCAAATTCAACCCCTTTGCTTTGCAGCTTTGCATGGCTCACCTGTGCACTTTGTGCTCTCAGAGATGGGACAACTTGCAGCTGGAACAGTGTGTTTACTTGGCTCGCCTCAAGCTCTCATGCTATCATGGCTGGCCTTGCTTTAGCCCTGTACATGTGCTTAATCTCCAGCTTCAGCTGCTCCCAACACCTCACAGACACTGGTGTGGGGTTGCAGGAGCACAGGTTACAGGAGCCCTCTGGGTTTACAGTCAGTGACAGCAGTCTGCTGTCTGACTGCAGGAGACCAGGAAAGACAACTATAATGCTGTCCTTCAAACACATGACTCTGTTGCAGCTCATCCTCCCTCTGGAATGGACTAGTGCTCACGTGTGTGATCACCAGAAGGCACTGTGTTCACAGATGCTCATCAGGGCCTCTGGATGTTCTCTTATTTAAATTTGTACTTTGTCATGGTTTCTTTTTTAGTAAAACAAGTCTTTTCCTGATGCAACCTCAACCTGACATACTGTTGTCTTTATTCCTGACATAGACTCAGTCCTCTGACTCAGTCCTGGGTTGTGTAGACCCTGAACTTTCACCTAGCCCTCCCCGACATGCTCCTCCTCCCACCTTCCTTCTAGTCCTGTCCTCTCTGGCATCCTGGTAATTTGCTGAAAGTTACAATCCAGAGCATCCAAGCATGTCTCAGCTCTTGTTCTTTTTCACTCTCCAAAAAATATGTTAGTAGTATGGATTTTTTTTTTTTTTTTTGCAGTACCAGGGATCGAACTCACAACTTCGCGCCTGCCAGGGCAGGTGCTTAAGTCACTGAGCCAAACTCCTGGCCCTGGTTTTTTGAGGCAGGGTTGCACTATGTAGCTCAGGCTGGCCTTGCGCTCACGTTGTAGCCCAAGCCAGCCTCGAACTCACAATGCTCCTCCTTCCTCAGCCTCCCCAGTGCTGGGATTAAAGGTGTGCGCTACCACGCCCGGCTAGTAGTACGGATTTTTGACACAATAATTGCATTCATTTTGGGAAATTGGGTAGACATAAGCAGGTGTCTTGGTTACTTTTCTCTTGTTGCTGGCGCAAAACACCCTATACCCAAAATGAAGGAAGAAAAGATTTATTTAGCTTAGTATACACAGGCACCCCCACCTCCAGGGCATCCCCCTACTCCAGGATGGGTGTAGCAATCACAAAATCTTTGTGCCTTCCTCTTCCTCAGGATGAGGACATTTACAAAGCAGGAAGCCTGGCTCCCTGCAGAGTCTCAGTTATACTTCTATGCTCCTCAAGTTGACACAATGTATCAGCCATAACAATCCACCTCTTGTCAACTTGGCAACCGGGACATATTTTTTTAAACTGGTTTCCAGATACAAGACATGCTTATTTTTAACACTTTGTAACTTGAACATTATAGCACAAGCTAACAATCCTTTTTTTTTTATTTAACAGAAAATAGACACAGAAAAGAAAAACAAAAACCAAAAGAGACAAACAACAACTACAAATCCAATACAATAGCATTATAGGTTTACAAAATAAGATGATTGGAATTTGACAGTTGTTGTAATATCGCATATCATTACCTTCAAAGGGGTTGTTTAGATTAACAGATATAGACATGTAAATTTGATCTAAACATATATTAACTGTTCTTTTTGAATAACTAATATATTTAGTAGTATTGTCATTTTAGCAAGCTTGTGTATACCTATATACAAATTTATGTCTTTTTCCTTTTCCCTTCCTTCTTTTCTCTTTCCCCTTATAATACCTCTTGTTATCTTCAAAATAACTGCCCATACCATCAGGCATAATATAATCAAACAAAATAGTACAGAATAAAACCAATAAAAAACAAAACAATGGAAGCAATACATAGTAAAGCAACACTGATTACTATAATGCCTCATATTATCTTCTAAGCAGTTGCCTATATCATCAGTCATAACACAATCAAACAAACCAAAAGAGGTTAAAATAACTCAAAACAAATCAATGAAAGCAATACAGGGTTTCAAAACAAGGTGATCAAATATCAATAATGGCTACCCTAATGTATTTTGTTAACTTTGAAATAGCTGTCTATGTCGTCAAATATAATAAAATTAGGCAAGTCGAGACAGAATTAAGACCAAACTAAACAGCTCAATGAAAACAATACAGGACTCAAATCCTGATGATGGATTAACAATGGCCACTGCCTGCCCTTTTTAGAGACTTCCTCCCCTTTCATTACCAGCATTAAGTCTATCAACATTATATTACATTAGAAACAAAGGATTTTACCCTTGGTCCCCCAAAGACTCATGCACATCCCTTTATGCAAAAGGCATTTAGTCCATCTGCAAGAGTTGCCAAAGTACTAACAGTTTCAGCACTGCTGAAAAGTTTAAGTCTCAAGTCTCCTTTGAGATGGAAGGCAAACCTTAGCTGCAGGACCCTGTACAAATGAAAACAAAGTTAAACACTTCCAACACACAATGCACAAGATAAACATTCACTTTCCAAAAGGTTAAAACAGGGGGGTACAAAACGCTGGAACCAAAGCAAATTCAAAAAAATCTAGCAGGGCAAATATTAGGTCCTGTAGTTGTACATCCAGCATCTGAAGCAATCTGTGGCAAACTGTGAGCTCCAAAGGGTTTGTGTGGTTTTACCCCTGCAGCACTTCTGGTGGTTACAGATCCCACCGCTTTTCTCCTAGGCCCATTCTCTTAGGCCTCTCTCCTTATAGCTTTCCTTAGACAATTCACGTTCTTGGCTTTCCCAAACTTCTGGGGTCTCCACTGCATCTTTGGCTTCATATTCAGCTTCACAAACTGCCCTCTCAAGGGCACACGGCTTGGCCTCCCAGACCCTCTGAAATTGGCGTGGAAGCCTTTTTAATCTCAGCACCCTTGCATTCTGTATGCACCTAAAACCAGCACCAGGTGGATGTTGCCACAGTCTGCTGCCAGTTAGAGCAGTAGTCAGGCTTTCCTCTCTCTTGGCAGTAGGGGTTGAGTGCCTGGATCACTGGGCACTCTGAACCTGATTCTGAGGAACAGATTCTCTATCCTGTCTCCATTCTGGAACCTGGTGCAGACGCCACTGCCATTCTGGAATGTGGTGCTCTGTGACTTTCTCCTCCAAGCAAAGTCTTTCACTTTTGCAGGTTTGAGGCTGCAAAGTGTGGGGACAACCTGCCTCTTCCTGTGATGCCTACAGGCCATCATTTTTTATTTTTCTGTTCCTTCTGAGCAAATGAGGTCTCAACATTATCTTTACAGTCCACAGCTTTACTGGAGCTTCCTTTCTGGTCAAGCTCACAATGTTTTAAATCATCCTGCTGCACTCTTTGCTCTTGATTCCCAACATAAATCTGGTTAAAAGCCCCCAACAATAGCCATGCCACTGCCTCAACATTTGATTGCCTTGAAATTTCTTCTGTCAGATTAATGAGTCCACTGCACCTAATCTCAGTTTCATGCAGTCTCTGGACATGAGCAAAATGCAGACAAATTTTCTACCAAGCCATAACACACATCGACTGGAGTCCGACAACCAAGCAGTCTTTCTTCTCAGCAGAAACCTCCCGAGCCTGACCTTTTCCAGCAGACTTTCTATCAACCTTCTGGTCTCCTGAGATATGACCAGAATCTCCCATGCAGAACAAACTAAGGTGTTCCAGCTCTATACATTCAGGTGACATCTCCCAACTTTTCCAAACTCTTCCCACAGGCCATTCCCAAAGGCTTTTGAACCACACAGTCAGGTAGTTACAGAATCAACCCCATTCCACTGGTACATTCTGCCTTGGTTACTTTTCTCTCATTGCTGGGACAAAACACCCAACACCCAAAATGAAGGAAGGAAAGGTTTATGTAGCTTACTGTTTATGGAGGTTTCAGTTCATAATCAGCTGGCTCCAAGGCAAGGTGGCATGGCACAGGGGCAACACTTCAAGGCAGCAGGCAGAACAGAAGAGGTGAGAACAATGCTCATTTTCTTCCTTACATTGTACACGGGGCATCTCCCCACCTCCAAGGCACCCCCTTCCAGGGTGGGTGTAGCACTCACAAAGTCTCTGTGGCTTCCTTTGCACAGGATGAGGACATTTACAAAATAAGAACCCTGGCTCTCTGCTGAGTCTCTCAGTTAAATTTCTAAACTCCTCAAGTTGACACAATGTATCAACCATAAGAGCAGGCATCCTAACCACTGCCCACAGTCCCACCCACCTGGCCTTCTGCATTTGGCTCCAGAGTAAGTGTCCCCAGGGTCTCAGTGTTTGCAACTCCCCTGGTGTCCTATCTGCCAAGAGTCATGGTCATGCTGTCTGAGCTTAGGGTCCCACAGTCTCCCAGCCCTGCAGCCTGACTCAGCCCAGGACACAGGGAACTGAGAGAGGAACCCTGACCCTGTGCCTCTTCCAGCTGTGGTTTAGTAGGAGCTCTATGTGTTGTCTGTTTTCCCAAGAGAGATTCCACCCAGGGCCACTCTACATATCTATCCTCTCTATTATTGTGGTAGCAGACACATGATAAAATATTCCCAGTCTTAACCACTGAGTAATATTAAGCAAATGTATACTACTATGGAACTGACAAAGTTATTTTCCTCTTATAAAACTGAAACTCTATGCCCAGAAAATCTCGTTAATTTTTTTTTTTACTTTTACTAGTACACATTTGCAGTACACATTGCCTAGCTTTGTCAGTAGTTGTTCACGTACATTAAATAATGACTTCACCCCATCCTGGCAAACATCATCTACTTCTGTCTCTGAATTTGACCATGCTCTTTTTTTATTTTTTATGCTTTATTATTTTGTTTTTTTATTTTTATGAATATATGTTTGAAGTACAAAATGACCACATTCACTGTGGAGAGGTGGTCTGCATACATAGCATATCCTACTTCTTTTTTAAAATGATGCTATGCCAAATAGTGATTCACATTACTATTGTACATATTTTGACTAAATCTGGGAGATTTTTTATTAATATTTTTATTCCAAAGTGCCCTCACTCTGAGCCTGCACAGAGCAAGTCCTGCTCAGAATTATAGCCCAGAAGGTACATGGATGGGATGACCATATGTACAAAGTAAAGGAGGACACCTTATGTGACACAGTTGAGCCTGAGGGTGTGGAGAGGGTGTGCTCTGGATTCTGTGCTTGGGGAGACTGGGGTCTGCACCAGGAGAACTCAGGTCCTACTAGAAAGCCCAGCGAAGGAAGAATGGTTCTCCAGGCTGGTGCTCTGGATTCAGGAGTATTTTGTTTTTGTGGGTTTTTTTTTTTTGTTTGTTTGTTTGTTGTTTGTTTGTTTGTTTGTTTGGTACTGGGGATCAAACTTATGACCTCATGCTTGCCAGACAGGAGTTTATGCCACCGAGCTAAATCCTCAGCTACCAGGATTATTTTGAAGTTGTTCCTTGTTCAGTGACAACCTAAGAAGACCAGAGAATGGCTCATTTTGCATGCTACATCCAGAAATTTAGTTTTTGTTGGTAGGGAATAAATATCAACAGCAGACTTTCACCATTATCACAGAATGTGTACTCTAGACACTGTCTGTTTGCTCTTTCTCAGTGGTTGTCAACCCTCCAGCATGGCTGGAGAGAGGGTGGATGGAATCCCAAATCTGTATGATTTTATTGCCAATTTCAGAGCAAGCTCAGACTTACTGGCATACGTAGGTTACATTGTAGCATTTTCAGCAGATTCAGGCCTCTCTGTGCTCCACTAAGCTCTCTGGTGAGCTTGAGTATAGTATGACTGCCCTCTACTTATAGTACCACCTCTGTTCTATGTAAAATGTGCAGAAAAGAGATGCAGGGGTGATCTCTACATATGCAGCTTTTCACCTTCCAGACAGGGGTGGGACTCCTCATTTGTCTCTCTTACTAGCTCCTGAATGGTCCAGCCTGAGCTGAGACCTTAATGTTTGTATAACTGAGATTTGTTCATCTCCTTCAGCAACCCTCCGATCCTGATTCCTCCAGCACCTGCAGTGGCTATGACTGTCCTGAGAGCACGGAGCATGGCAAAGGAACGTGACTTTGAAGCTAAACCAGGTGCTCCTCCAACCGCCTGTGCTCTGATGGCCTGCACTGACCCTGTGTGCTGTGCAAGCCCATCTGCCAAGTGCCTCCATGATGACCTGGGTCCTTTGGTAAGAACTGAGTGGGGCATTGTGCATGGGATGTGTGGATTCTGATACCTGCCCAAGACATGCTCATCCAGATCCCTGGCCTCCCAATCCCACAATACACCTGAGGGAAGAGAAGGAAGTGAGAGCCCTTAGGGACACCCTCTGCCCAGGTATCTGCAAAGCTGACTGTTCTGCACTTTTGTTCTTCATTGTGTGTTCAACATGGGAATATTCAGATGTGAGGTTTTCACTCTAATTATGTTCCAGGTGGTTTAAAGGTATAACAGTATCTACCAGTTTCAAGTGTGGTCACCTTGAGAACAATGATCATTGATTCCTGGATGGGATATTTACCTTCTGGCATTGTTTTGATTAATTTACCACCTTCATTCAGTTGCTTGATTCCAGAGAATTGCTCTAAAACACAGCCACCTTGCCCTAGTTTGTCTGAGGACATGAACGCATTGCACAAAGACTAGCTGGCACTCTGCTGGAAAGCTCTATTCATAGCAATCCCATGTAAATACGGGGATAGCACAGAAAGAAGTGAGATCTGGGGGTGGGATTACCCCTTTGTTTATTAAAGAAGTTAAAATAAATATGTGTGAAGATAATTTTGTCAAAAACGTTGATTGCTGGCTTAAATTTCTAGGATTTGTATTGCAGCCCCCCTGCATCAAGTCTCACCACACAGCAATGCTGTGAGGGCTCTGAGTGAAGCCGTAGCTTTCTGGAAATTAAGCCCTGATCAGCGTCCTTGGAACATTCTCTTCTGTTTACCCCATGCAGAGGAAATATGTAGTCTGGCAAAGTTGGGTGTAGATTTCATTGATGACCCGTACCCCAAGTCATTAGAAGTAACTTTGGTCTGTGAAATCACAGACTAAATTTCAGGAAACCCCTTGGATGGTACCCTCAGTTATCCAATCATTATTTCTTTGTATAATAGATTATTCTCTTCGCAAAAATATCCAACTGGAATTTTAGCACATCTTTTCTTTTTTTCAGCTCAAATAATATATTCCTAACCACCAAAATGTTAATGGTATATGGAATTTTATGGGAAAAGTAATTTTAATTACTCTTGTAAAACAATTTAATTCCTATTTTAAAATGAACTGTGCTTATCTCCTCTTGTTTTCTGTAGATCAGATGAAATGCCTCTGCTTTAGTTTTCTTTTGATGCGACATGGTACTAAGCTTGCACCTGCACCGTTTACTAGAAACCAATGATCTAGGACGTCACAATCCCAGACCTCATTTATGAGGGCAGGATGCTGAGCCTGCTGCTGATGTCAGTGCGGCCCAGGTCCATGCAGGGTGAGGTCTTCCTGAGGGAGCACACGGTTGCTGCGCCTCTGTGATCCTATGAACAGGTGTGTTCGGTGAAGCAGCACTGCTCTCTCAGTCCTTGCAGATGGAGAAGCAGAACAGGGCTGTTTACAAAACAGGGCCTCTCTGTCCATGTTCTCCGATGTCTCGAGTTGCATGGCCTGGAGCGATCATTTTCTGTGCTAGTGGGTAGCAGCATTACTGTCACAATACACCTGAGTCATAAACTTGGCTCAGAGTTTCAGAGGATTCAGTTCATGGTCCTGTAGCTCTGTTGCGTTGGGCCTGAGCTGCACCAGACATCACAGTGGGAGCTCATGGTGAAGGAGGCCTGCTCCACTCTTGGTCCCTGGAAAGCACACAGGGAATGAGGAGGAAAAGGGTCCTGAAGTCCCCTTCCCGGGCACAGAACCAGGGACCTAACTTCCACTGTGCCCATCCGTCCAGCTTTCAGCCCCTCATCTACTAAGAGAAAGTAATGAAGTTTCAAATGAATAATTGACAAAAGCAGAAGTCTGTATTGTTTTGGTTTTTAATCATCCTTCATTCTCTTTTTCTTTTTTCTAACTGTCCCAACTAATTTTTTATATACATAGGAAAAAAACTTCTATATTAAAAATGCACTGCAAATAATTTCTTCCACTCTTCTTCTAACACTTTAACATAGTTTCTCAGGCAAATTCATAGACTGCTTATTTTTAACTAAATTGAGAATCCTGCACTAGGAGGAGCTTTGTTGTGGATTTCTCTAATGGAATTAATGAACTGTATTGCACATGCACGTGTGTACTTAGCCGCCTCTGGCACTAAGGCACAATGGTGAGATGCCATTCTGCAAAAGACGCTGTCGCACAAGGGAGAGCAGTGCCCTCACTCATCGCCTGGTGTTAGGTTGAAAGAAAATCCCTTTGTTTGATTCAGTTCTTAATTCATCGTTATTATGACCTGTTCTAAGTTCAATAAACAGAAATGCATTTCCAAAGGAATACAAGCATTGCATCCAAGCATTTTACCACATGAAGTCTCAGTGGGCAGAGTCTGACATCAGAAAGCTGATTTCACTGTTTCCTGACTCCAGGGTTCCATTGCAGAGGATCTGGGGAACAGCGTTCTCCAGGGCCCAGGGCCCCAGGAAACCAGGGTTGCTGAGTGGAGAATCTGCTCCACCAGGGTTAGAAGGCAGGCAGGGATGGCCCAGCCTGGATGTCACCACTGCTGGTCTCTGAATGCTGGCAGAAAGGAAGGGACCAGGGTTTGTGCAGATGCCACACCTTTCAGGGGGAGCCGACAGCCTGCTGTGTGTCCAGGTGTCAGATGCACACGGGGTTTGTTTACTTGTTCGGGTTTTGGTTGTCAGATTCTAAAATTACACTGACCCCCATGAATTATTCCTCACTATCAAGGTAACCTTAGCCTTCGGGGTCACTCTCTATTTTGGAACAGTTGATGACTTTGCCTAAATTTTTCAGGATATAAAAGTGTAACAGCAGAAAAGTAACACAGAGTTCTGGAGGAGTCAAAGGCATAACTGAAGCACATTCATTGTTATCGTGAGTTGAGTCCCAGGCCCATGTAATTATAAAAATGAGAGAAACTCAAGGCAAGAAGGAACGGGCCATTTTCCGAGATGGCGTGGATTAAACAAGAGAACCCGGGAGCCCAGCTAGGGCTCAAGAATTCTTTAGACTCCTTAGCGGCCCGCGGCCTCTGAGCCAAAGCGCACAGCGTCCTTTGCCCTTGCCTGTGCTCGGGCATTGGGGACCGTGGTGGAGCGGCACATCAGGGTGTCCTGGAGGAAGCTCCATCTGGAAGGACCTGATGCTCAGGACGAACCAGCCCTGGGCTGCAGGGACAGCGTCCCGAGGAAAGGAGCCCTTGAGTGGCAGGAAGGCGAGTCCTGGGCGGCGGGCAGAACCCGAGGGGAGCACAGCGCTGCATGCAGAGGAGGGGAGCAGAGGAAGAGGCTGGGGAGGCAGGGAGGAGAGAGCAGCAGAGCCCAGGACACCATCGAGGTCCCAGCGGTGCCCGTGCCCTCTCCTAAGCACTGAGACCTGGAGCTCCGTCTGGTTCTGTCTGTGTGAGGCACCCACCACTGCGCCTCTGCCAGCGAAGGCGCGGGTGCTAGGAGAGCTCCCGACACACCCCACACCGTCATGTGAAGAGCGTGTTCCCAGGGGTTCGCCCAGCGGTGGAGGGGACAAACACAAAGTGCAACAGTGTTAAACAAAAGGCGGAGTAGCAGGAAAGCTGGTCACTGGCGAGTGGACAAGCCGAGGGTCCCCGGGCTGTGCTACCAAGGACGAGTCTCAGGGAGCTCATGGGCCCTCAGGGCGCCGCCCCGTGTTTTCCAGATCTCACGGAGCCGCTTCTCGGA
>RJWM01027736.1:0-26470 GCA_004363535.1 Dasyprocta punctata | reverse complement strand
AGCAGTGGTGGCGGCGGCGGCGGCGGCAGCAGCAGCAGCAGCAGCAGCAACAGCGAGCATGACTGCATCTCCCCAGACTCTGATGCTCAGCTGGGCACATTCATTGAGAATGGCCATGCACCCAACAACCAGCCCAGCCACCTTCTCAGGTACTGCCTATGTCCCTTGTCTCTCTACTCTGGTCTTATGAGGGGTGCTGGTGTTCTGCAGTGACAGAATACCTGCTGGGTCACAACCAGCAGGCTGGGAAGGACTTTAGCTTCCTTTTTACAAGATACCACAGTTTCCAGGGGTGAGCAAGGTGGGTACTTTGTTCACTGACCTCCTTTCCTGTGCTTTCCCTTCTCATCTCTCCTCTATCTATTTCCTCCACCCACTACCCTGCAATCCAGGTGCTGTGGGGGAGCAAAGGGAGAGAGAGGGACACAGCATCTCTCTTCAGCCTCCCTCCCTCCCTTCCACAGTGGGGTCTGCTGTGTGGTCTTCTGGGCCCCTCCCCCTTCCACAGTGGGGTGCACTTCCTGGAGACAGTGCTCCTGGACCTATGTGGGGGTTGTTGCATGTGCTTATCTGCAGTGTTCCTGACGAGAGTTCAGCCTTGGAAGACCAGGGTACAGCTTCTTCCCCAGAGGACAGGGGTCCCGGCATCATGTTGCTGCACGAGGACAGTCAGCGCCGTGCCATGCTATACAAAATCCTTTGGGAGGAGCAGACTCAAGTGGCTTCCAACTTGCAGGAGTCTGTGGCCCAGGTACAGGCCTGCCAGAGAGCCTGCTGATCCTGTCCCCTCTGCATATCTCTAAGTCCCCAGACACTTCTAAAGAGGGCCCTGGAATAGTTGCATAATTACAGTGATGATCATAAGTATTTTCCAACATTCTTCCCTTTCCCAACAAAACAAGATACAAAGTGTGTGTGTGTGGGGGGGGGGTTGCTAAAAGGTGAATTTGCAGAACACTGCAGTGGTTCCAGGCATTTGTGAGGCATTGCTGCCCCCTGGTGCAAAACAAACCAGATGACAGCAGAAAGAGTTCCCAGTGTCTGGCCTCCTCTCAGCTTACCTTGGTTTTGAGTCCTGGGACTGAGTTAGTCCTCCAGCTATAGGACACACTAGAGCTGCCCTAAGACACCAGAACAGCCACGTTAGAATGGTCATGGATGAAAATGAGTTGTAACAAGGATTCAGTACAGGCAAACTGATCTGCCTTACTTATTTTAGATGGGGAAGATCCTTTTAGGAAGAGGCCACTGCCCGATATGAGCTAGGCTTTCTGAGGAAGGGCCATTGATGAGTAGTAAAACAGGAAAATGGAACCATTCAGAGGAGCTTCATGAGGCTCTGTGCCACAGGGAGGACCTGGACAGGAAGGATGTGGAGGGAATTCCAGAAACAGACATTTTGAATTTTCTGTGCCCCATCCCCCACTCAATGACGATTCATGTCTTTGTATGCATGGTCAGAGTTCAGAAGAGATGCGTCTCTCAGTTGCTCACATCAAGCAAATAATTGCGATCCTGAGGGACTTCATCCACTCCCCGGACCATGGGGTGATGGCATCTATGATATCAAAGCTAAAGATGGACTTAGACTTTGACGGCTTACGCATCAGTCAGATTCACCTGATACTATTTGGATTCCAAGATGCTGTAAGTGCTCCATTTGGCCCTAGAGAACATGCTAGACCAAAGAGTTCAATCACTATCTTTTCCCATAGCCCCCATGTCTTCTCATCTGTTTATACCCAAGTACTGAATTTTTCAGCAGCTCCTTCTAAACACTGATCATATAGGTATAGGAAATGTCACCTGGTGAATGGGCTGATTGCATTTGGCCATGAAGAGCATGCATATAGGGCCAGCAGTCAGTACAGAGTCTGACCTTATGTGTCTGCCCAAATAGATACGAGGTCCTTCAGGCTCAGATGACCATTCTGGTTTATCTTTGTGTCGCAAGCCCCCAATGCAGTCTGTAATTTCATAGGTGCATAATAAATGCCCATCTTCTAGGCCCCAGCATGACTAAGGATCAGCCTAGGGCAGTGGTGGCAAACCTGTAGCACACACGCTGCAGCAGGCTGTTTGTAGCATTGAAAACTGTTTTTCTTTTAAAATACGAGTTATTTTTTCTAAACTAAAACCTCAGTATTCAGATTTAATTGCACTGTTGGCGCATTGTGATAAATAAGTGGATTTTGGGTTGCAGTGTGGGCACTAGTCTCTAAAAGGTTTGCCATCACTAGCCTAGAAGACAGTTTAGAAGAAATATGTCAGGCAGAAATTCAGGTCAGTATGCCTAACCATCTCAGATGGAGTAGAAGCAAATTAGTAAGAACTTGTATTTCTTAAAAGTACAAAAGAATAGAAATTTGAATTTTTGTGATTTTAGGTAGATAAAATTTTGAGGAACCACTTAATTAGGCCTCAGTGGATATTTGCAATGGGCAACATCCTCCGCAGAGCGGTCCAGGCTGCAGTCACCATTCTCGTCCCAGGTAAGTGCCCTCTTTGTGGTCAAGGTCACCTTCAGGCTGTGGAAAAGAGCAGAAATATCCTCTGGATTCAACAACTATTGCTTTCTCTTTTTCTGTCTTGGCTTTGTGCTTCCCTGCAATGAAGTAAATGCTGTCATAGATATCTTTGGGCACCAAGAACATCTCATGGTGCTGTACTTACCTCTTCCCAAGGTTCAGTGAAGGTGACTGCACCTAGACTAAACTTGTGCTCTAAAAATGGAGTGCTGACCCAAGGGCAGGGCTCCTCTCGTGCTCCAATGTGCCTGCTCACAGGTGCTTACTAGATAGCTGATAACTAAATGGCTCTGTTTCTTCTCTTAGAATCATTCTGTGGTACCTATGAAATTTAGAGCTTTTGTTTTTTGGTGTGGGAGATTGAACCCAGGGATTCATACATGCTAAGCAGATGTTCTATATCTAAGCCTATGTTCTATATCTAAGCCTATGCCCCAGGCCCAATCTTGGGCTTTTGTAGACTTTCTTTTTGAAATGTTAAAGCAGCTTAATACCAAAGTTGCTCTCTCCTGCCGTGGTTACATGAATGGAGGCTTTAGAATGATTCTGCTGATATTGTCCCTTCCTTTCTATATTTTGGGCAGCTGCTGGTTATCTGTTCTCCTGAATGCTCTCTAGCCTGGGCTCAGCTGGCAGGAAGGACACAGTGAATTCCAAGACTCTCCATTCTTTTCCTACTTGAGCAGGCACTGGCCTGGTTGTATCTCTGTCAAGCCTCCATAGCTAATTTCCTTAACAACGTTTTTTTTTTTTTTGGCGGCACTGGGGATCGAACTCACAGCCTTACACCTGCCAGACAGGCGCTTAAGCCACTGAGCCAAACTCCCAGCCCTAGTTTTTTGAGGCAGGGTTGCACTATGTAGCTCAGGCTGGCCTTGCGCTCATGTTGTAGCCCAAGTGGGCCTCGAACTCACAACGCTTCTCCCACCTCAGCCTCCCAAGTGCTGGGATTAAAGGCGTGCGCCACCACGCTGGGCTTCCCTTAACAACTTTAATTCTCAGTTCCTTCTTGTGTAAGATGGGGGTGATCATCTTTGCACTGGAGAGAACAGAATGAAATCATTTCTTGTCCTTTCAAAGTCAGCACTCCCTTGAGTGGCCCAGCCAGCTGGTGAACAGACTAGTTTGCTGGCAGGAAACATAAATGACCCTAAGCCCAGGCCTTGTTAAAGTAGTATTTGGATAACCATGGTCTGTGATTTTGCAGAGCTCCAAGCCCACTTTGAGCCTGACTCTGAGATGGAAGGAGTAGATAAGGGCATGGATAAAATGGAGAAGGACCGTTCCGTAGCACATCTGCCTGGTGAAGTATGTATAGCTTCCACAAGAAGCAGACATGGTTCGGTGGTTATGCAAGAGGCCCTACCCCACCAGCAGCACCTGAGCATGCTCAGGGAAGAGATTGACAGGTGAGGACCTTCCATTCCAGGCTGTCTGCCTGAAGCAGGGGTGGGACGATGACCTGAACCAACAAGCAGGGGTGGGAGTTGTCGAGGATCACACTCAGCTCTCAGAAAAAAAGCACCTTCACTATCAATAGACAAAACAGGGATGTATTCACAGCTTTGTGCTATTAGGAATCAGTCATGCACAGGCCACAGAAAAATATGCCACACAAAGCAGCAATATCTGAGCTCTTTCTGTGTCTTTACCAAGATGGTACACCTACCATAGCATGGTGTGAGCCAGTAGGCTCAATAGGGGACATCCGTAGCCTGTCCCTTAAGTAGCAGGGAGTTTGGAGCTCAGTTTGCATTTGGATAATGGATGTGTATCCCATACCCCTAACCCCAAAGAAATCTGCCTTTATACCTTTCTGGTGATCTGTCATGCTCCCCAGGATAGGTATCAGTGGATTGCTTGCCCAACCAGGGAGCCCTGGCACTGCCATAATGCCCACCCCCTCGGCATGTAGGAGATGTTCAAAATTATTTGTTGAATAAATAATTGATTCTTCTCAATTCTCCAGAGTAAAGGGAAATCACTTTTATAAATGAGCTTTTAAAAAAAGACTCCACAGCTGTAACAAACTAGTTGGCACTTGCTCTAAATAATGTATTGTCATGCGATCATCAGTGATGCTTATTTAATAGAAATGCGCCTGGTATATACTTTGGACTCTAAAGTTTAATTTTAGATCTAATCATTTCTCTTTTAAAAGAGAAGACCCAGCATTTTAATCAAATGACAAATATGAAAACTAGTAATAAAATGGCATTTTTAAAAAACTTTTTCTCAGATTTATAATCACCTAATTCATGTTATATGTGGATTTAAAGGTTATTCCTCTCTATTGTACTGTCATTCTGTTATGTTCTAGCCTCAGCAGACTAAAGCACTGGTTAAACAGCAAGCCAGCACATTAATGTGAATGGCTAATAAACATGCAGTTCCTGTGCAATCTGCCTGTGGTTTGAGCGAAACTAGAGAATGGCCCTTACTGGACACAATAATGTGACTGAGGATAATTGGTCTGTCCCAGTAAGCGACAAGCCCGAGACACCTTTCCACTGAATGGGCACAGGCACAAGCTTGGGTAAAAGGACTTCTTGATAGACAAAGATGAAGAAAGGCAGGGGTGGATTTCTCGTTGGGCACCTGTATTCCTGGCTTGTTGGTGCAGAAGTGTTCCCCTCTCCCACCCCATTTTGCTACTAAATTACCCAGGAGTCCTCATGTCCTCATCTGATTACACTGTTACAGCGACTTGTGGGGCAGTATCAACAATTGAGTACTTTAAAGCTTAATTTTATATTCCCTAGTTCACCTGAAAGGATAATGTAAGTAAAGAGCACGCAGTGGAAACAAACTGATCTCTTGTATTAGGTACATCAGCAAACAAAAAACTAGACATGGCTCTGATCTGCCAGCCCCTGCCCACTTCCCCCAGCATGCTACCTGAGCTGATTTAGGGCAATGTAGAAGTTTGAGACCTCAAGCCCTGCCTTTCGTGGCCCAGGGAGACCATGAGCAACAGGAGACTGTTCTAATGGGAAGAACCCAGTCTGTGACTCTTCGTGAATTAATCACTGCCAGTTATCTCTAAAGATTGGGTAGAAAAGAATGGTGTTTAACTTCACAAAAACATTATAAGGCTTTAATGACTTAATCTATGAAAAGTGGTGAGCAGTCCTGGATTCCGTGTTGAGTACTCAGTGACTGTGAAGTCGTCCACACAGTGGTGGAGTGGCACCACTCACTGTCCCTCCTCTGGTCCCAGGTGTTATCAGAAGCAGTCCCCTTGGTTTACTCCCTCTAAATAACAAGGACTCTGATCATCCTAGTCTCAACTGCTTTATCTGACTCAGAGACAAGTTTAATCAGACCATCCTTCTGCATGACTCCCACTGATCACCATCAAATTAATTTCTGGTTCCTGATGCATTCTGAGACAAAACTGTCTTAGTCCACTCAGGATGCTATGACAAAATTCCATACAGTGGGTCGCTTACAGGTAAGAGGTACTGCTCACAGTTCTGGAAATAAGTCCAAGATGAAGATGGTGGCAGACTTAGTTTTTGGTGAGGGCCCACTTCCTGGTTCACAGATGGCCAGCTACTTGCTATATCTTTGCATGATGGAAGGGACAAAGAAGTCTTTGGGATCTTTTCCATAAGAGTATTAATTTTACTTCCCAAAGGTCCACCCTTATAAATAGCACCTTGAGGTTAGGATTTCAACAGAAGAATTTCAGGAGAACACCAACATTCCATCCTAAAAATATACCGATTGGTTTTTGTTGCCAAGGAGAGTAAAGACACATGAAGGTTCCCCTATATGAGCTAAAACCTGACTCAGAACCCTTAAAAAACAATATATCACTTCCCTCTCTGGGCTGTTGGGATCGTGCCCCCCCTTCAAATTGCTAATGTTCAACAAACATTTGAGTTGGATTATATGGTACTAGGCTCTCTGAATGGTGTTTTTTTCTTTTTCTTAATCAGACTTGTAGAACACCTAGTTCAAAGGGAGAGAGAGTACCAGCATCATCTCCGACTAGCTCTAGAACAAAAAACTCAAGAACTGTATCACCTTCAGTCGCAACAGAGAAGTAACGGTGAGTCATATTCCACTTGCCCTACTTTACGTGTTTGCATGAGAGAGAAACTACTTAAAAGCTGGCTAAGCTAGGCGTGGTGGCGCACGCCTTTAATCCCAGCACTTGGGAGGCTGAGGCAGGAGGAGTGTTGTGAGTTCGAGGCAGGCTTGGGCTACATAGTGTGACCCTGCCTCAAAAAAAATAGGGCTGGGAGTTTGGTTCAGTGGTTTGAGTGCCTGCCTGGCAGGCGTGAGGTTGTGGGTTCAATCCCCGGTACCGGCGGGCGGGGGAGCTGGCTTACATTCTAGCCAGCCTTGGAGAAAAGAGTTGAGGTTATCTTCTGTTAAATCAGAACTCTAGTAGATTCTGGAATATGAATAAAAAGGAACTACTGGTCTATTCAACATGGGATAGATTGCAAATACACTATGCTGAGTAAAAGAACCAGATTCAAAGGCTATATACTGTGATTCTATTCACATAGTACTCAGGAACACAATAAAGGGACAGAAAATCAGAATGCATAGGAAAGGGAAGAAATTATAAACACATGAAAACCTCTTGGAGTGTGGAAATGTACCTTGACTGTGGTAGTGGTGACATGACTGTCCAAGGTACACCTTACAATTTACACAGGAAACCATTCTTCAGTAAACCTCTCATTTTGTGACACATAGAAGCACCACAGTTGCCATGTAGAATGTGGAATGGATAAGCCCTGGCACAAAGCCTGGTTTCTCATTTTATTTCCAGTGTAGTTAGGGAGATACAGTACATCCCTAAGATAAGGCACTTTAAAGACGGGAATAAGCATTTAAACTGAGACAGATATCATGTCAAATTACACATTTATTAAAGGTAGAGTAGGTAAGGATGATTCTGCTCTCTGTAAAACCCAAGAATTGTGACTTGTGTAATATATAGTGAGCAGCTGAATAATCCAGGTTTAACTCAACTTTTCATGTCACATTTACATTCTGGATCGTTTCTTACATTCATTTTACTTTTGAAAAGCACATTAATATACAAGTTTCTAATCATTACAGGTACTGCAGTGATCCCAGCACCCACTCAATTGCAGAAAACAGATGAAGAGCTTATAGCCTGGTTGCAAATGCAAGGAGCGGATGCAGATACAATTGAAAAGGTATATTTATAACCAAAAACAATTCCTATGATGTTGTCAAAAAGCTGCTTATCTCTTATGTATTTCATACTTCATCTTTGTTTCAGATTGTTCGAGAGGGTTATACTCTTTCTGATATTCTTGATAATATCACTAAGGAAGACCTAAGGGGCCTTCAACTACGGTAAGAGGTTCAGAACAGTTTGTATAATAGAACATTTTTCATGTGAATAAACTTTAAAGTAGAAAACAAAGTGCTGGTAATTTCCCCCCTCCCAAATCTGGAGTCTTCCTAGGTTCAAGTTGGGAAAAAGTGCCAGCACACTACACTCAGCTCTTTAAATGGCAACCTGCCCTCTTATTCCTATGTCACTTTAAATAGCTTTACACAGATCCCTCAGTACTTTTGTACATATTTCTAATGCCATGTCCTACCAGTGCAGGGACACGAGTATCACCTTCACATGTGAAGTGTTTTTCTGAGGTGCCTAAGTTAGGGACTGCATTTTTGAGAACAGGTGGCAAATGTTAACTCTAGAGTTATTAACTCTAGAGTTATATACTTTGCTTTCTGCAGTAAGAACTCTTAGGCAGGTATGCAGGTATTTGGGATTCTTAGTTTGAAATTTACTTTTCTTACAACTCTTACAACTTTTGTTTCACAGTGGTGGTGCCCTCTGTAGGATCTGGCGTGTGATCTCCCAGCACAGAAAAGAGATTCAGGAGTCCGCAGGGGCTGCAGCTGTACCCGAGGACGGCGAGGACGGTGAGGACGGCGAGAGCAAGTAACTGACATGTTTGTGGTTAAAGCTTCAGTTTCCACATACGACAAATTCTGCCGCGTTTACAAAAGAAATTCATTCTGTTTTAAAGACTGTCCTTACTGAAATATTTTAGTTGTTTATAAACATTTTAAAGATCATTCTGTTTTAAAGACTGTCCTTACTGAAATATTTTAGTTGTTTATAAACATTTTAAAGATTTATGGAAGTAGAAAGTTCTTAGAAATGAATTTTCCTTTCATGAAAACTCACCACACCCTACATTACTTGAAACAGTGTTTAAAACGAATGTGTAAATGGAGAAAACAGTAATTTGGCCTTTATCTTATAATAAATATTGTTGAATATTGTTGCAACCAGTGTGAACAGTCTTCTGCCGCCACTACCTGTGAGGGCTGGGGGTCCTGAGAACACAGCAATGATTCCCACCCAAAGAGGTGACAGGGTTGGAATAGACATACAAAGACTTGTTCTTCTGTTTAGACAAATGAAACGATTTTAGGAAATAATTTGGGGTAAGATACTTTTCTCTATTTTTATATATATTCACGCAAAGCACTAATGTACAATCTGCATGCAATTACTCTCAATGTAATTTACATGCTAAAGTTTCCAAGACATACCATATTTTTTTGTATATTCTCAAAGTTGAAAACAGAGTTCCTTACAGTTGCTGATGAATAGCTCATTCCATGACATGTGGTCTCCTGTTAACTGACTGACTTGAATTTGATCCACTGGTTAGCACCACGCACTTCAAAGGGCGGGTCACTACTGTAGATGTGATGGCCTAGTTCTTCCAGAGGTGGCTCGGGATCAGCTGTGGCAAACTGGGCAGCATCCTCAATTTCTTTCCTCACTTCAACATCAATTTCCTAAACATCAGATTACAGCACAAGAGATTTCTGAATAAACAGCAGTTTAAGTGCCAACCAGGGTTCTACCCAGAACCTGTTTTTGGTATAAATGTAACTCTTCTAGTACTAAAACTAGCGACAGTTGGTAATTCTGAAAAGTTTAAATGACAATATTACACAGGTAGCTAACCGAGGAACTGGCTATGAATTTTTTAAGAAAAAACTGCAAGTAGGGGGCGGTTTAAAGGCTTTTTTGCCAACATAATTAATGTCCTGTGATAACATGTACTTTCCTTCTAGGCAATTCAGTGTCCATCAAATCTTAATAGCCCCGAGAGATTTCACATCACTTTCTTGGTTTAGACAAACTTACGCATGACTGTGGCAACTTTTTTGGGGGAGAGGAATTGCTGAGAAAGGAAAGCCAACCTTTAAAGCCAGACTTAAACCAGAAAGAGTGACTGTACCTTTAATTCTTCAACACTGGCAAGATTGCTGTTCACCATCCTATCCTTGAGAAGCATAATAGGATCACTCTTACTTCTTACTTCCTGAATTTCTTCTCGTGTACGATAACTATGGGGAGGGAAACAGTGATAAGAATTGCTTGGTGAGGCGACAGCTTAGTGAAATACAGCAGTATGTTCTAGAAAGGAAGGGGTATGTCAATACCAACACTGCTGTGGGAAGAGCACAAGCAAACTATCAACACGTGGCAGCTAATAGCTTGTAAAAGTTGATTGTAACTTTTATAGAGAATTGTACACTGTAACTCACAGAATTTTTCTTGCATTTTGATAACAGAGGCCAAGTGTTGGTTTGCTTCCTTCATCTGGAAGTAATGTATGAAGGAAGTGTCACATGTCCCACTTCTGGGCTCCTGTATTTTACATGGATAGGGGCAGCAGTGATAATTAAGACTTCGAGGCATCAGAATGCCAAGCAAGCAGAAAGTATATGTACCTTGCCCTTCTCCCTGAAGACCGCAAAGAAGCATGGCTGACAAAAACTTGGTTATCAGGATTTCCAATTCCAGATTATATAATACTGGTTCTCTATCATATTTAAAATCACACTAAAAGCAAGGGTTCTATTTTTAAAAACTGCTCTCTACATTTTCCCTTAGAAATTCATTCTACAAAGAGTTATTTAAACTAAATTGACTTTTCAATTCCAGAATTACATGCTAGAGCTACTGAGTGAAAAAGGAAAACATACCCCTTCCCTTAACACATATCTACTTACTAAACTGAACACTCCATGAGCCTGTGGGCCTTGCTCGCCACCAGCCAGAACGTTTCCAAATCCTAATCCTCTTTGGGAAGAGTCTACCATGTGGAAGACTCAGGTAATGCCTTCATAAACTACCCTCAAAATACTACTTTCCCATAAGACCTGTTTTATGTAACAATTTTCTTCTGCAATTTGTTTTTTTTTTTTGGTGCTGGGAATCAAACTCAGGACCTTGCGCTTGTCAGGCAGGCACTCACACCGCTGAGCTATATCCCCAGCCCCAGTTAAATGCTTTTTAAAAATTACTTCTCAACTAGCATAGTACATATTGTAGAGACCTTTAGAATGCTTTCTACATTGGAACCAATTTATTAAGAGCACTGCTTGGAGACTAACTGGTGCCAACAAAACTTGAATGAAAGGAACTGATTCCAAAAGCAACTGCTGAGATGTTTTGCCTTTTCATGTCAGAAACACCATTCGAAGCCCACCTACATTGGGATCCACACAAATACCCCATGACTCTACCTGACTCCAGGATCACTCATACTATGTCCATGGTAGCGGTAAGTCTGCAGCTCCATCAGGATGGGCCCCTAAAACAGGACCCATAAGTAGACAGTAAGATGATCGAACAACATGCCAACACCCCCCGCCTCGAAAGGAAGACCTTTGCAGCATCCAGTATATTCTGATCAGATCATGTATAAATCATCCGAGTTGTCAGGAATTTTTTAACACCTAGTTTATAGTGTCCATTTTTAGCCTTCTCTGTATGTGGGGGAGGTACGGGGGATGGAACACATTCTATGAAAGTGCTCTACCACTGAACTACATCCTTGGCCCTTTTTGTTTTGAGACATGATCTCACTATGCCAGGTTGGCCCTAAACTTTGGATTCTCCTGCCTCAGCCTCCTGAACAGCTAGGATTACAGCTCATCCATCTCATTTTTAATAGGAAGTTAGTAAAGCAATCTGTTAATCGTTTGTTTTCAATCAAAAAAACATTGAGCACATTACAGAGCCCACTGATATTGGTTAGGGAGATTTCCATTTTTACCTAAGTAAATTTGGCCCATTTCATGCAGTGTTTCATAGGGGCTGGCAGCCAATCCCACTTCATCTGGACCTTGCTGGTATGTAAAAAAAAAAAAAAAAATGCCAGCAGACACCACTGATCTCTGATACCTCAAACCTAACAACTCTGCTGTGAGTATGGCCAGTCCAGCTGTGCAGCACCAAGTGGCTTGCTTATGCCACACTAGCCTACTTGCACAGGGTACTGTATCCTGAATGAAGGGGACGGACAAAGAAGTCCTGGGTGGTTTGGTGTATGTAGTAACTGGGGTGGGGGGCGCATCTGGTCAGCCCAAGTGCTTGGGGTCTCTAATCCTGGATGTAAGATATGGTAGCCATATACTTGAACTGCTGTGCTTCAGTTTCGTCATCAGCAAAATGGGCAAAACAGACCTAATTCAGAATTGTAAAGGTAAAAAACATCTAAAAAGTACACTACCCAACATGTAGCAATCCTTCAACTGTCACTCTCTTGGTGTAGCCATCTGGAATAGTAGTGAGTTGGGTCGGGGCAAGGAGGATTCCAGACACTCCCCACAGTTCCAAGATCAGGATTTAGTCATCACATCCTATAAACTGTTTCTGTCCAAGGTTAAGCCCTACATGTCCTTTTCAAAAACAGAGAAATGGGAACAATACCCACTCCCCAGGGTCTGGCCCCATTAGTCTTTGTTTTGTTTTTTTGGTAGTACATGCATTTTACAATCATCTTCGAGAATTGGTACATATACATAATATACCTTCTTTTAATCCTCTTTCCTCACCATCTCCCTTTCCTCTTGTTCCCCTTTGCCCCTTTTTAGTCTTAATATTATTCTTAATTCATTTTTATGGTATATAATGTCCATGTTTATTGAGGTTATTAGGACCTTGTACCTGGTACATCTTCACTCTATTTCCCCATCCCCTCCTCCGTCAGCCCTTCCGGCTCAGTCCCCTGTACCCCTTCCCATCTGCAAGAGATCCATTCCCTTATTCTATCCTTCCTTAGTCTTACAGTCCTGATATAGACTGCTCAGCCCACTGCAGCCAACCTTAATCTTGCTCTAGTTTATCTTACGGTCTCATGTAACATTACATCTCCCTCCTGGCTTCCTTTCCCTCCTTCCTGACATTTTCATCATTGCTAACCACATCTGATTTGCATTATTGCCCAAACGTACACACATGACTCATCACTGTCACTGTTAGGTAAATCACATGGCCAAGATTTCTGAGCTGTGGAACACTGATTTAGGGAGAACTACTACAAAGTTTCTACCAATGCTGAAGGTATTCTTTAGGTCAATCTCACTGTTTCTCTCTCCCTTACTTCCATATACTAAAACTAAAAGGTAAAGATTCTTAAGGAATGATGCAGCAAGACTAAGATTACACACTTTAACCATGCTGTTTAATTTGTATAAAACAAGTTTCTATTGAAAGCAAAGTTCCTAGGTGGATATTGTGGGGATCCCCAATCTGGTCACTCAAGTGGCACAAAATGAACCTCACCAAAAGGCAAAACAGATTGTCCATAATGAAAAGAGGCAAAATGCTTAGAAAGCATTAGAAGAGTTAACCTCAAGTGAAGGAAATGTGGAGTGTTTCTGAGATGCACTACTAAGACCATGCTATCCATATTTACTCATTCACTTGACTGGACTCTACTTCTATCTTATATACCTTGATTAGCAGCCACCCCTGAATAACTACGATAGGCACATGGGAAGCCTTCTTTTAACTTTAAAAGACATAAATGTCATTAAAAATTTTTAGCCCACAAGCTAAGAGAAAGTCTCTGGACAGTCTTACCTTCCCAGATCTACAATAGGCAGCTGCAAACCTTGTTGCTTCTCGGACACACAGGATATCCATTCCATCTACCTGTTAATAAAGGTGAAAGGAGCAGAACATAAACTATCCAAGCTCATTTTACATTTCTGGGGGGGCAGTGGTGAGGGTAGAACACAGGGCTTCATGCATGCCAGGCAAATGCTCTACCACTAGGCCACACCCCCATCTTTCCCACTGTGCACTGACACAACCCACTCACACATAAAAAAGTGAAACACTTCGATTTTTCTAAGACTCAAAAGTGTGCACAAGGGCATCTAGCTAAGAGGGTGTGGGTATGAGTCTACAACAGGTGTTCTTACCCTCAGCCCAGGAATAAAATCGCCTCTCTTATAGTAATCGGTGCTGGCTGCGGCTCGCTCAACAGACGTTCCCATTCCATAGCGGTTATTCTCACAGATGAAAATACAAGGTAATTTCCATAATGCTGCCATATTGTAAGCTTCGAATATCTGACCCTGGAAGTATGTACACAAAGTTCAAGTGGTTTTGTTTTGCTTACTTTTTTGGACTGCGTCCTCATCATCCCTGACAGTTGTTCTGCCTAAAGTTGTTGCAACTGCATGCAGGCTAAAAAAGCCTCATCTTCTAAAACCAAGTTCCTGGTGGCAAGGGAAAAGAACATGTGTTGGGGATAGTGGGAAGAAACAGGATTCATACTCTTGCAACTAAGGGAAGTAACAAACACCACAATTTGTTTCTTTTGGGACCCAATAGGACAGAATACACTGGAAAAAAGATCAGCATGTAATTAAATGTGTTTTATGATTATAATCTATCAGCTCTACTGGATAATCAGAGTGAACCACCATCTGAGAATGATCATCTAAAACAGGGACACACAGTACATTCCATGGATTGCTGACTACATAAACTGAACAAAGGAATGAAGGGTCAGACCCAGACACCAATATAGGAAAATTTCACATTTCCCTGGCATCCAAGACAATAAGCCTGTATATTACGACACTGGTTTGCAATGGGTTAGACATTTAAAACGAAAAAAACAGTCCTTCACCACAGAGCACTTGTGAAGCACTGATGTAGAGCAAAAAAGAACTCCCTTCACAGGAATGCTCCTCATAAGGCTCAATGAAACATGCCAAGAGGTAAATCTCCAATATGGCCTTAAAACTAAGTATCACTCTGAACTTTCAAGCTTAAGAAATAAAATCACTGCGAAGTGAAGAGATACACACTTACCTGATTAGCAGCGCCATCACCATATAATGTCAAACAGACTTCATCCTTTCCATTGTACTTGCAGGCCAGAGCAATCCCAGCTCCCAGGGGCACCTAACATTAAGGATGACAGAGAAAGGAACCACAGAAGTCCATCAGCAGAGCAATACTCTGAATTTTAACTCCTAGACAGAATCTGAGACAGAAATTATATTGTTGCCACAAACCCTTTGCATGCTAACCCTGTCTTTGCTCACTCACCCCAATATTTTCTATCAACCAGTAAAGTAATATGAATAAGTACTATGTTTTGACCAGCTGACCATGATATTTCTACACCCAAATATTCAACTACAAATCCTCCAGTCAAAAAAGAAAACCTGTATTTAAAACGTATTTAATAGAATCTTAAGATATTAGAAATAATCATATGCTGTTAATTTGCCCCTGAGATTCTGACCTCCCCTGGTTCTAGTTTGGCTCCAATGTTCGCATTGCCTAGCAGCACACAGACAGAGGGCAAAGTTGATGCGGTGAATTAACATACTGAAATATAAAAAGGTGAAAGCTAGTTCCACTGCTAAAGGCTTTTGCTTACTTGCAAATACCTGAAAAATAAATTTTAAATCACTATCCAAATCTACTTATTAATTACTCATACGACAGGGTAAGAAGCACTAGGTCTTTAAAAACAAACCAAGTCCCTAAAGTACTGAAATCCTGAGCCAGAATCAAATCTACAGAAGCATATGATCCTCATACTTAGCTACCTGAGCTCCAACAATGCCATTGCCACCGTAGAAGTTCTTGGCATACATGTGCATAGATCCTCCTTTCCCTTTAGCACAACCTCCTCTTCGTCCTAGAAATGTCAGTATATCATATGCGTATGAAAAACTAAATATACAAAACAAACAAAATCACACCCCATATCCTTGCTGTTGAGGCCAGTTCAATTATTTAAGCATTCGTCCCTCCATAAAAACCTAGGTTCCGCCTTATCTCCTTGTCCTTCAATAAGGAAGGTCAGATTAACCCCATGCCCTTGACCATTCTGTCTGCTCCTGCCCTCTCATCACTTATAGATGACTTCAGATGTTTAGTGTGCTATGCTGGACTTAATTTTTAGCCAGTTGCACACATCTTCTGACTTCTCCTACACTAGCACCCTAAATAGTTTAAGTCAAGGAAGACAAGAAATACTAAAAAGATTACTAGAACCTACACTGTATACCATGGAGTGCTTCAACTCAATTTACTTTATGACTGCTGGTTTTCTGTTGGCATGCTGGAGAGATATCAAACCACATTCTCACTGTACTGTACAGCACTAACCTTTTTAAAATATTTACCTAAGGGATCAGATGACTTCACAAATAGTCAATTTACTCAAAAGCATAATAGAGGTACCAGAGCACTAAACCAGAGGGTTTTTTTGTTTTGTTTTTAATATTAAACTCGAAATCGATTTTAACACTCAGAACAGTCAGCATCTTATTAGGAGATTTTTGAAAATACAATCAACTCACTCCCCATTTTTGTAAATCTACAGCAAACCTGTTAGCTCTGCTAGAATCTCCCGGACAGAAAGGCCCCGAGTGAAGGTAAAGCCATGAGCCCGGTAGGCTGTGATCAGATGGTCTGTAGGATTTATGCCAGCCTCGAGTCCCACGCAGCAGGCTTCCTGCATTAAAGGGGGAAGAAACCATGAGGTAACACAATACATGCTTCTGGATAAAAAGGTTTCTATCAGGCTAAATGCTATGAAGCATTATGTTATGAAACATGGGTGAGTAGAACTAGTCAAAATAACCACAGAAAGTGGCTATTTTTTTTTTTATCAAAAGCAGAGTGGAGAACAAGGCCCAAACCAGAAGCCATAAAATAATAACCTGCAGATGTGCTATTTCCACTGGCCTGTACGGTGATTAAAAAATAGAACAAAACCAAACAAAACAAAGAGTAAGGCACGGTGGGGCACTAAGGCAGGAGGACTGAGTCTGAGACCCACCTATGCAACTCAGTGAAACACTGTCTCAAAATAAAATGGCTGAGGATGAACCTCAGTGGTAAAGTGCCTCTGGGTTTGATCCCTAGTACCACCACCAAAAGAGGGGGGAAAAATCCTGAGTCAGATGCCAGTGTTAAAGCATTAAGGGAATGTCATATGAAAATTGAGTCTTCTGTCTCTTCTTGGAAAGCAATCAATAGGAAGCCTTAGCCCGTTATTTTCATCTAGTACAAACTGGATAGAACCAAGTCATGGCCTCCTCCTAGATAGGACGCACCCATCCTAGTTCACTATTGGAAGCTGTCACCATTCTCCATATTTTATATTCCTGCCTTTCTTCGCTCATTCCGTATATCTAGCTGGGCCTTGTACACATTTGAATTTGTAATCCTTGGCCATAAAGTGACAGACCAACAAAATAACCCTTTCTCCAAAGAGGGTACAGATTACTGCAATACCAGAAAGTTTTAAAATAACAGAATTCTATCTAAGAGCAGATATAGGACGTTACGTGTGAATGAATGCTTTAGCCTAAACTTCTTAGTGGGTTTTGGCATTTTAGCTTTTATTATAAAATACCAGCCTCAAATCTGAAAAGTAGAGTAAAAACCAATGAACAGAAACTATCTTTAAACACCTAAATAACACACTTAACTACAAAGCTACCACTCACCTGACCATCACACAAGTGACAGAAACCGCGAATAATTTTCTGCTTATACAGTTGGTCTGCCTTTAACTCCATTCGGCGCACAGTCTGCATCATCCTGTAGTATTTGAGTCCATCTTCCCTGGTGAGCACTGTGGTGACAGGTGGGCCCTCTTCCAGCCGGTGAAGATCACATTTCTGAAATGAAGTGAAGGTGGTCATCCTCTAGTTACTGCATGGCAAACACTGCAGACTCATTCCATGATCCAACTCCCTCACAAATGATATTCAAGTTGAAAAACAGCAAAGGAACACATCAGCAATGTCACATTATTCCTGATTCCTTAAATCTATGAACCTCACTGTCCAATGGGATGGGGGTGGGGTGACCTGAGATCTCATTTTCACTGAAAACCCCTAGAAATCAACTGAGTTACAGACTGAAAAATGAATTTTCAAAGAGACATCTAAGAATCTTCTTATGTTTTCACTGAATCACACCCTAAACTTTGGAGTAACTTTCCATTATTTTAAGCTCCCCTCCAAAAAAAAAAAAAACAAAAAAAAAAAACACCAGCAAACTAGTAAATATAAATACTTATTTTTGCTAAACTTCTTTAAGTTTTTGATTCTGGCATATTTGGAAGAAAATAACAAAATAAGTACAAATATCAACGTTTCATTCTAATTGTAAAACTGTACCAAAGCATACCTATGGGAATAGAACACAAAATAAAATATCCCTTACCTTAATTTCAAAAGTAGCATCATTTGCAAAATTGCGGGATGCCACAAGCACTCTGCTTGACTAAAAAGATAAAAATATACAAAAAATCAGTTATTTTAGAAAGCCATTATTATCACTAATCTGTTAGAAAGAGGCAGTTGTGGGCCTGGGGATTTAGCTCAGCGGTGCAAGTGCTTACCTGGCAAGTGTGAGGTTGTGAGTTTGATCCCCGGTACAAAAAACAAAACAACAAAAAAAGGCAGTTGTAAAACCAGTAAGCCCCAAACTGTTCACAGATTTCTCTTCTATTCTGTTCACTATCCTTGCCTTCTAAAATGCATCCATGCTTTGACCAATGAAACATGATCATACCCCTATCGGAAGCCAAAGAGAATGCTGTCAAAAGCCGAGCCCATCCATTTGGTCATTTTATTTCAAAGAAATTATAGTGAGATTATAATGAAATCAATGGCCAAGTTGAAGAGACTAAATAATTTGTGGGCTTTATTTATGCTATTCTTAGTCGTAACATGATACTGCTCATTTGAGCAATCTAGAAGTTCATTTCCAAAGTTATACTTCAAATAAAGCTATCAGTTAATTTCTATTCCAAGCAAACTTCACTTTTCTGTAACATAGACTTGTAAAGAAAAATACTTTAAACTACTCTAAAAGATAAATACGTTAGTGAGAAACATACAAGATGGAACCAAAGATATTTAGCACTCTGACTTAAAAGTAACGGACTTGTGCCAGCAGTTTTACAATATGAACAGCCTAAAGCTTGGGCAGGCTCTTCCTAAAGCCTCAGAAGGGAAAACTGTCTAAAATGCTCCCTTGTTGGGTAGCTATCACTATTGGAAGTAATAATTTCTTTACACTCTTACAACTGAACAGACCTGGTCACAATAAAAGTATTCTATGTGATGGCTAAAATTCAGGTTAGACCACAAAGACTTAAAATTAGCATTGCTGAACTATTGTAGCCACTTTCTGCCATATTTTTACATACTGACATGTAAACCTGTACATCTTTCCATGGAGACTGGAAGCATACTCATTGGATCCCATAAAAAGCATGTTTGATCTATACTCATAAAATGGTTTGATACCATCTAACTTCTAGCACTAGACTTGATCACGGTGAAGAGTCACGATCAACCTAAGTCTACTCCTGAGTATACAAGCCAGTAGGCAGAAAGCTAGTATCTATTCATGTCCTCACCCTATCAGTGGGGAAAATGTTCCAAGACCGCCAATAAACGCCTAAAATCACCAGCAACCTGATATATAAGCACCGCAAGACTGAGATGGTTGATGTGATAACCAAGAGGGCACCTCAGGGACTTAACAGGAAGGTAGCACACACACAGTCGAGACCTGGAGGAAGGGATGATTCACTCTCTAAACTGGACACTTTAGATTTCAGCACACTACTCAGAATGGCACACAAAGTTCATAAATTGCTTACTTCTAGAATTTTCCATTTAGCATTTTCAGACTATAGCAGACCACAGGCAACTGAAACCAAGGAAAGCAGAACCTCAGATAAGGGAAGATGACTGTACCATTATCTGATAAAGCCAACAAAAAGAATGATACTGCCAAAGTGGGGGAGATCCCCCTAAATACTAAAGATAAATACCTCCTCTAAACTAGAGGTAGGGTCTACTAATACGCCTCAGAATGAAGAATATTCAGGATTTAGGAAAAAGTAAAGTTGAGAGGGAAGTAGCAAAGAAGTGGCTATGTTTGGTAATCATAAAACTGATTTTTTTTGGCAGTTAAAATTATTTTGCAGAGTTAGAAATATCTGTTTGTATTGTAAAATAAATTTCCAGGTACAACTACAGAAACTATGGTTTTTGGAATGATACATAAAGGTAGAGACCAAACTGCTAGGCAAAAGTAGCAGAGTAAAGGTAAATTCTCAATCATAAAGTCAAACAGTGAAGAATGATGGGTAGTGCTATATAATAAAGAGCAGAAAGGGCAAAATTAGGACTTCCAGAAAGTTTATTTTCTCACAGAGATTCAACAGTATGAATCTCAAAAATAATCACTGGATATAATGGGTAAAAGAAAAAAATTAAAGAAGCTAAAAGTCCTATCAGAAGTGTGCTTATCATTATTTTAACTGAGACTGCTGAAAAGATAACTTTATCATTCATCTTCTTTGGAGGGTCATTAAAAGTCTCTTTTAAATAGGAGGCCTCCATCCAACCCATGTTTGTTGTTGCTGGGGATTGAACCCAGGGCCTCACACATGCTAAGCACATGCTCTAGTACTGTGCTATGCTCCCAGCCCCTAAATGGGATTCCTCTTTGACAGAGATCACGAACAATTTACTTAATAAAATCAAAACATTAACTTCCTAAATACATAAGAATCATTTGAATAAAGGAGGAAAATATTCTTTAAATTCCAGATTTTACCAGTGTAAATTAAAAACCTTAACTAAGGCCAGGCGTGGTGGCACACGCCTTTAATCCCAGCACTCGGGAGGCTGAGGTAGGTGGAGCGTTGTGAGTTCGAAGCCAGCTTGGGCTACAACGCGAGTGCAAGGCCGGTCTGAGCTACATAGTGTGACCCTGCTTCAAAAAACTAGGGCTGGGAGTTTGGCTTAATGGCTTAAGCGCCTGTCTGGCAGGTGTGAGGTTGTGAGTTCGATCCCTGGTGCCGCCAAAAAAAATTAAAAAAATAAAAATAAAAAATAAAAAAAATAAAAACTTTAACTACTACTCAAATAACTAAAGAATGGCAGAAAAGCTGTCACAAAAGGAATCATAACAGAAATATAAACAGTAAGACAAATAAAATTTTCAAATGCAATTCAGTCTCTTTCCATGAAGAACCTCAAAAATCTATCAACCTCCTTCAAAAATGAAATCAAAATCTTATAATTCATTTCAAAGTTTCATTTCAAACACTCTGTGATGAGATGATGGTAATCCAAGCTTGAGACAGATCTGCAAATCGCCATCCCTCCAAAATAAGAGAATAAAAATGCAAAGAGAAAAAGTCATGCAGAGTCCTGGAAGGGAAGATAAGGAGAATAACTTCAGTTTACACTACAAAGTGAGAAGAAAACTGGGCACTTTCTAAAGTGATTTCATCTCAAATTCAGTTTTCTTCCTGCTGCAAATTGTGGAAAAACGATCCTACAAATATAGGAAATGATAAATTTGACTTTCAGAAAAAATAAACATATATCAAGAGTTGTTGACAGGGGTTAGGGATGTAGCTAAATGGTAGAGGAGTTGCCCAGCACAGCCTGTGACCCCAGATTTAATCCCCAATACTGCCCCTGAAAAGAGTCTAACAATAAAAATTTAAGATGTATTGCTTTCCAACAACAGTTATTCCCAAAGGGGATGACATCTCTTAAAAATTTTGTTCCCTTCCATTATGAAGTTTCCTTTCCACGGCTGAAGTCCCAAGAAAGCTTTTGTTTTTAATTCTACTGTATTCCTTGTCCATCTCAAAGCTATAAGCAAACTCTACCTTTAGCTAACTTATTTCTGCCCATAGCTGAAACACGATAATGTTGAAACTGAGCTTCTATTACTCTTGTTCGACTAAAAACTTGATGTGTGGTTTAAACTAGATACAAAGTACATGGAGTATCTAGTCTAATGCCTGAAACATTAACAGCTCAGCAGCCCAAAACAGTGGCACAGTCTTAATTTCAGCTACTCAGGACATTGATGAAGAAGATCACAAGTGCAAGGCTAGCCCGAGCAATTGAGGGAAACCCTGCCTCAAAATAAAAAAAATAAAAAGGCATGGGGATATAGTTCAGTGGTCAAATGTCCCTGGGTTTGAACCTGAGTACCACAAAAAACTCCCTCACTAAATGTTAAATATATCATGCATATATGCATAAATACATAATAGAAGCACGCTTCCAGTTGGAATTCAAATGTTGATATAGTATCTAATTAGCCAAATTGTGTTTTGTCGTTAATCAATGAGATTCCTATAGTGATGTACTTCCTACAAACGTTGACAATCTCTGCCCCACACTAAGCACAGTTGGAGCAAGTCCTGGGAAAATTAATAGAACCAGAATTACAAGTCGAAGCCTGGCGGCAGTTTTGGAAAGAAACACTATCTTGCTGTGCCTAGAAGTCAAAATGCTAGAAGTTTAGGTGTTACACACGCCTAAAAGCAAGGGCCATGAATAGCCTTAACCTCTAACTCTCAACCTTCACGCTGTTTTGTATAGCCGCTTTTACCCTAAGCTTCTGTGTGTTTTAAGGGTGAGGGTAGTTTCCTCTGCGTTCTCTTGATTGCTCTACAACTGCCTGCCAAGAAAAGCTCAGATGTTGAAAGAGGGAGGAAGTTTTTCAGGAGCCTGACCCAGTCTGAACTTCCCTCAGGGTTCAGCACAGATGTTCAACAAAAGCATACCAAACTGGGCACTCCATAAAATACTAAAAGTACTAATGCTATTCAAAACAAATGGCAACTAAGCGCCAGGCGCGGTTCAGAAAAGTTTACACGTGTCCTCACTGAATGCTGACGCTAATCCTACGAGTTGGACACTTAATCTTACCCGTACTCTTATTTTCTCCACTTCAGAGGTGAGAGGACTGGGCTCGAGGGCATTTTTAGAAAAGCGGGTGCCTAAGATCACAGGGCTAGCAAGTGGTGAGGCCAGCATTTTCCGAGGTCTTTACTGCTACGAACTACCCAGCCTCTCGGTCGAGAGTAAGGAAATTAGAAAGATTTGGTAAGAATGGATTCAGCTGGAGACTGGAAGACGCTCAAGGGCCTCTACTGCTAAAAAATCCTCTAAACCCAAGGGCAATTATGGGGCCCTCGTGCTTGCTCCGGTGCGAGGCTGGGGCTTCGGGACAAGGAAGGCTAACTCTGCACAGAGCTGGTAGGCATCGCCGTCCTTCCTGGCCGGCGCAACTGGCCGGTCGCCCGCTCCCCGCCGCTCTTCCCGGGTCTGGAGTGGACCTGCGCCGCGTCCAGGGAAAACAAAGGTCGCGACTCCTCTCGCGCTCGTCCCGCCCCGGCGCTGCCGCGCGCTCCCAGCCCAGCCCGCCTTCCTCCCGCTCCGCCTCAGCCCCGCTCGCACCCCGCCCGGGCCTGCTTGCCCCGGCTGCCTCACCGGCTTCTGGGCAGCGCCGGACAACACGCGGGAGACGGCGGCAAGCATCTTCCTCATGGAGCGCAGGTAGTGGCTGAGATGGTGACACCAAAGGACTCAAGAACAGCCAGGCCGCCCCCGAGTCTCCTTCAGGCGCCCTGAGCCGATGCCACGCCTTAAACGCAGCGCGACCTGACGGAGTCGGAAAAACGTCACGCGCCACGGAGATGAGCGGGCCAATCAAAACTGCGCCTGGGGTTTTCCCCGCCCACCTGGGGGAAATGCCTGCGGGGGCCCCCCCCAGTTGAGTATAAATGCCAGAGAAGGCGGGGCCGCGCGCTCCTTAGGCGGTCACGCGCTGGCTGATGAGGAGGTGGGAACTTGAGATGCCTGCGTGAGAAAGTGGAGCTCGGGAGGCGGGGAGGGGGTGCCTTCTGGCTCTCTGCGTTGCGGGCTGGTTAAGGAGCGCTCCAGGCCAGCTGAGAGACCCCTAGTCCCACCGCTGGCGCTACTTTATAGTCTTGGCTCAGTACACAGAACGGTGAAGATTAGCAATATGGTTGGGGCTAAAAGACACATCTGATTTCTAGACATGCTTCTGTCGCTAAACTTGCCTTTAAAACATCATGGAACAGTTGTAAAATGATGCCGTGTCTACTTGAATTAAGATCAAAAAATCAATTCTGCAACTAATTGTTGAGAGTTGTTCGTATAGAAACAAGTGCTTTGAGTTTTTGTTAGCTTTTGCTTCCTTTGGTTGTAGACGACAACAGGAGAGAGATGAGTTGTTCCGTGCTTATATAGTACTTGGAAAAAGAGGAATACTGTATTACATCTTTTGCGTGGCATCGTTCCCCAAACACTATAAAGATTTAAGACACGATAATTAGGGTGACTGAGGAGATTGTGATACAGTAACAAATTAACCTCCAATTACCAGTGGGTTAGCACAATAGAAGTTGATTTTCCACTCTGGTTATGTGTTCAATATAGATTGGCCAGGGACTCTCCATGATGTCACTCAGGAACCCAGGCTAGAAGGTGCGCCAATATTTCCATATGTGACCTTCATGATCAATGCAACAGAGGAAGAGAGACTATAAAAATCTCTCACACTGCTGATATATGCTTTGGCTGAGCTGTCTCCTTCCCCCAGTACAGTGAAAATGGCATCTTGGTAAAATTGACATCTATCTTCTGGGGAACCATGCCCTCTCCAACAGGATCCATCTCAGTCCTAGTGATATAGGAAAAATGATCCCAGACCTCCAAATGATATGGGGGAATGAAATTCTCAACCTACTGTATGTCCGGCGAGAGTTTGTGTTCTCTAAAAATCGAAGAATGAATTCTAGGAACAACGGAGGATAAGAGCAGAATATATTTATTGAGAGAAAGAAAGCTTCTGTCTGAGGGACAGAAGAGGGTCCGAGCGGGTTGCCAAAGACTCTGTCATTTTTAGGGACTTTTATAGAGTAAAACCATGAGGTTAGACGGGTCCAAGGCAGGGAAAATGGGAACCTGCAAGGTGGGCATATGGTGGGACATAACTACAGTTAACCAATAAGATTAATTGCTCAGGTAAAATTGATTAAATCAGGGACAAATGGGGAAGCCAGTCACGTAGTAAGCGGGATGCTTAATGACAATGACTCTTCCTGTAGGGGGTGGGATGCTGACTCCTGACTTTCTCAGGGTGATATAGAACTGTTTACAATATCAATCCTTAGGATATGGGTGTATTTGTTTTGTCTTTTGTCTTGATATCTGGCCCACAGCAGGAGGTGCCTGTCTCCTCAGAGGTTACAAGATATCTGGGCTTCTGCATTGGCTCCTTTGAAGACCTAGCCCTGTCTGACTGCCTATATTTTTGTCTAACTCAGTTTCCTGTAACACTAGGGGACCCTTCCTTTGGGGATTTTATCTCAGCCCAAGGTGTAGTGTCTGCTTCTGAGATCTTCCATTCCTATTTCCTTCAGGGTTCTCTATCTCTTCTTCCTCTCTTCTCCCACACTGTATTATTTGAAAGATAAACTAAATGCTTATAGGAGTGGATTATAACTCATAGATTAAAATAAATAGCCTCAAATCCTTTACAAATACATAACTGAATAAATAAATGGGAAAGAAAGAACTTTTCCTACTAGTAGAATTTTGATTAATTAAAATAGAGGGAATGCTGGCCATGGAAAAATTACCCATTGTAGAGCCCTGTGTGGTGGTGCAGGCCTGTAATCCCAGTACTCAGGAGGCTGAGGCAGACATGAGTTCAAGGCCAGCTTGGGCTACATAGCAAGTTTCAACCTAGCCTGGACCCTGTTTTAAAAAAGAAAGAAAGAAAGAAAAATCACCATTTGGCAAGACCAGTCATTTTTTTTTAAATTAGTATATGTTTTCAATATATAATAGATGTATTCATCCTGGGGAATTGGTACATCTACATATGGAAACGTGATCCTTTTTACTTCCCCTTCTCTGCCCTTCCCTCTCATCTCTCCCCATTCCCAAATCCCATTCCCCATCTCAACAAAGTCTACCTCCATGTTTCCTATTTTATCTTTTATTTTGCTCATTAAATTATACTTTAGATTTATTGTTTCTGTTCTATTCTGTTCTGTTTGATTTTTACTATGTCCAAAGGTATCTGCAGCTATTCTCAAGACAACAAAAGGCATTATGGTAACTATTGTTGGTTTTGTAAGGTCTTGAAGTCCTGTATCACTTATACTGGTTTATTTTGTTTGGTTTTATCCTGTTTTTATTTCCCTTGGTTTTATCCTCTTTAAAATAAAATAAAATTTAAAAAAATTATATTTTAGATTCCACATATAGGAGAAACCATGTGATATTTAACCTTAGTCAATAGTCAGAAATAAATCTAACCAATAGTCAGATTTATTTCACTTAGCATTATGTTTCAAAGTGCACCCATTTTCCTACAAATGATTCAGATTTATCCTTCCCAAGGTCACTGTTTCAGGCAAGGATTACTGGTAGAGGCTAAAATTAGTGGGTTAAATATTATGACAAACAAGATATTTGTATAATCTCCAAATATCTCCCTGCAAGGTATTTATTTATTACAAAATGTAATATAGTAACTTTGTAGTGAAGAAATGAGTGAATGTATTTCATAATGGCCAGGGTATTTTCTTTGCCATCTTGTTTTGTAGACGTTTCATAGTCAGAGGCAGAATTAACCTTGAAAGTGGGGAACACTGCAGGATGTTGTATCAGGTGGTGGTGGTACGGTTCTGGTTAATAGTCTTTACCTGTGGGCTACGGTGTTGTTATATGTGCTAGAACATTCACCAAGGACT
>RJWM01027735.1:0-26474 GCA_004363535.1 Dasyprocta punctata | reverse complement strand
ATCTGTTTACAGAAATCGTAATAAAAACTTTACAAGTATAAGGAAAGTTTCCAACATACAAGTAAGTGAGGCTTACAGAACATCATGATGAAAAAAAAAAAAAAAAAAAGATGCTCCCTGTGACATTCCTTAGTCAAAATCTCAGGTGTCCAAAAAAAGAGAGAATCTTAGAAGTTGTTGGAGAAAAGCAAAAAATCATGTGTAAACCCATCCGGGGGCGGGGGATTTAGCTCAGTGGCATAAGCGCCTGCCTGGTAAGCGTGAGATCATGAGTTTGATCCCTGGTACCAAAAAAATAAAAATAAAAAAGATAAACCCATCAGGATTACTGGAGACTTTTCAATACAATCTTTAAAGGTCAAGAGAGCCTGGAGTGAAGTGTTTTAAAAGCAAACAAATTCCAATCCAGATCAATATACCCTGCAAAACTTTCTTTCAAAATAGATGGAGAACAAAGATATTTCATAAAAAAGAACAATTTAAGAGATATACAAACACCAAACCAGCACTCCAAAAAATACTCAAGAATATACTAGACAGAGACAATGAAGCCAACAAAGCCAAAAATTTAGATAGAATGAATATGTCAAACAAGAAAATTCAATAAATAATAAAAGAAAAAAAGGAGTTATCAACAGTAAAGGCATGTAATGACAGGAATAAATCAATACTCTTCAGTAATATTTCTCAAATATTAATGGCCTCAACTCCCCAGTTAAAAGACACAGATTGGCAAACTGGATCAAAAAACAGAATCTAACAGTCTGTTTCATTAAAGAAACTCTTCTAATCCAAGAAGGTATTTATAGACTAAAAATCAAAAGCTATTTCCTGGTTTGGAACACCAAAAGAAAGCAAGGTAACAATGTTACTTTCAAAGTAAACTTCAAGCTAAACCTGATCAGAAGAAGCAAAGATGGTCACTACGTATTAGTCAGAAAGAACAATCCAACAGGAAGAGACAACACTTGTAAACATATGTGTACCAAATACTGGAGAAACTAACTTTATAAGATAAATGCTGCCGAACATAAAAGATTGAATAAACACCAACACAATCAGAGGGGGTGATCTCAATAGCCCACTTTCACTGAAAGACAGATCAACTAAACAAAAAAAGAAAGAAAGAAAGAAAGAAAGAAAGAAAGAAAGAAAGAAAGAAGAAAGATCAGAGCAGACCCATACATTTGAACAAATAGACTCAATAGATATCTACAGTGTTCTACCTTACTACAACAGAATACATAATTTCAGCAGTCCATGTAATTTTCTCCAAAATAGACTACAAAACCTGTTTAAATAAATACAAAAGAATCCAAATCATCCCATGTTTACTCTCAGATCATTGTGTATCGAAACTAGAAATAAACCACAAAAGAAACCACAGAAAATGTACAAATACCTGGAAACTTAATAACATATTCCTGAGCATCCAGTGGGTCACAAAAAAAAATTAAGGGAGAAATATAACAGTTTCTGAAATCAAATGACAATGCCAGCACAACACACAAAAGCATACAAGATACAATGAAAGCAGACCTAACGGGAACATTATTGCAACCAAAGTTCACATTAGAAAAACAGAGCAAGCTCAAATAACCCAATGATGAACATCAAAACACTTGAAAAACAACAATGGTCCAAACCCAGAAGGAGCTTAACATGTTCACAGTGGGGCCATAATTTGTAGCAGGTTGCTCTGATTTGAATTGTTTTGGTGGTTTAAACCAACAGTGAGAAGTCATGCATGTACCACCACTGGTTCAAGCTTGTAGGAACATGTTAAAGAGGTAAATCACAAAAGATGAGAGCAGAAATTAATAAAATATAGACTAAAAAAATAATACAAAGATTCAGCAAATTGAAGACCTGGCTCTTTGAAAGATTAAACAAAATAGATAAACCCTTTAGGCATACTTACAAAAATCAATAAACCCTTACACATTCCTACCATTGAGGTGATAAGAGATTCACATCAATGCAATTAGAAATAAAAAAAGCAAAATCACAACAGACACCATCAAAATTCAAAAGATAAGCACTAGTGTGAAAAATTATATTCCAAAAATTGAAAAATCTTGAAGAAAGGGAAAAATTCCTCCTAGATGCATATGAACTACCAAAACTAAACCAAGAAGACATAAAAATTGTGAACATACCAATATTAAACAATGAAATTGAGGCAATAATAAAGAAAAACCTTACCAACTAAGAAAAGTCCAGGATCAGATAGGTTCATTGCTAGATTCCATAAGACATTTAAGGAGATTACAACACGGATATTCTTCAAACTCTTCAATGAAATTGAAAGGGAAGGAAACGCTTCCAAACTCATTTCTGAAACTCAGCATCACTCTGATCCCAAAACCAAAAACCCAAATAAAAAAGATCAATCTCCTTAATGAACATAGGTACAAAAATCCTCAATATAATACTGGCAAATAGAATACAATACATCAAAAGGATCTTATGTCATGACCAACTATGTTTAACCATCACAAATGTACCACATAGACACAAGCAGGAACAAAATCCATATGATCATGTAAATAGATGCAGAAAAAGCTCCTGACAAAATCCAACACCCATTCATAATAAAAACCCTGAAGAAAATGGTTGTAGAAGAAAGAACATTACCTGAATCTGATTTTAAAAAACTATTACTAATAAACTAATGACCAAGATCTTAGTACACAGGGAAAAACTGAAAGCTTTCCCGCTAAAATCAGAAACAAGACAAGGATGCCCACTATCACCATTTCTATTAAACACAGTACTCAAAACATTAGCCAGAGTAAGCATACAAGAGAAATAAAAGATATACAAATAAGAAAAGAAGTAGTCAAATTATCATTATTTGCAGGTGACATATCTTCTACATTTAAGACCCAAAAAAATCCCACCAAACAACTCTTAGAATTAATAGCCAAAGTCAGCAATGTAGCAGATACAAAAATTAACACACAAAAAATCAATAGCATTCCTGTACACCAATAAAGAACTCACTAAGGAAGAAATTAGGAAGACGATAACTTTCACAATAGCATCAAGAAAAATTAAATACTCAGACGATAACCTGACTAAGGAAGTGTAAGAGTTTTACAATGAAGCTATAGTACTCTGAAAAAGAAGACTGAAGAAGATACCAGAAAATGGAAAGATATCTTCATTCCTAAATAGGCAGAACCAATACAAAGTAGCCATACTTCCAAGACTAATATATAGATTTAACACAATCCTAGTTAAATTACCAACAGCATTCCTGACAAAAGTAGAAAAAACAATCCTAAATTCATATACAGAAGAGACCAAGAGTAGCAAAAGCAATCCTGAGTAACAAGAGCAAAGCAGAAGACATCACAATACCTAACTTCAAATTATACTGCAAGGCTACATTGATTTAAAAAAAAAAAAACAGCATGATACTGGCAAAAAACAGATATGTAGATCAATGGATTCAAATAAAGGATGTAGAAACATACACATTCATCTATTTAATCTTTGACAATGGTGCTAAAAACATACACTGGAAGAAAGAAAACCTCTTTAGCAAATGGTCCTTGGAAAACTAGCTAATCATATGCAGAAGATTGAAGTTAGACTCATATCTCACTATGTATTAAATTAAAATTAAAATGGATCAAAGATCTAAATATTAAAGCTCAAGCTCTTACTCTACTAGAGGATAAAATAGTTAAAACTCTTGAAGGTGAGGACTTCCAAACAGAACTCCAGTTGCACAAGAAGTAACAAGAAGATTCAACAGACATCAAGAGAGAACTGATCCACCTTCCGGGGGCCTGGGTGCTGCACGGACCCCGGAGGAGAACCAGAATGGGCCCAACTGGGCCCCAACCCGCTGGGCCCGCACAGTACCGGAGCGTGGGCTTGAAATCAAGGACATCATCCATATCATATCCCCCCGCCCTTCCCGTAGGCAACCTGCTGGCTCTGAGGTCTGGCTAAATTGATGGTAACTAAAGTACATGAAGCAACTAAACGCTAGTATTGTTTCGTGGATTTTGCAGGCCTCTGATCGGCACCCTGAGTGTCTCTTTGCAAGATGACAGTGGGCAATGTTGCAAGTACAGGGGACTCTCTTCTGTCTTGTCTTCGAGGACCAATATGGTTCTCACCGTTTTGCTTTACTCTGATCGTTATTATTTTTCTTTTTTTTTTCTTTATTTTGTATTCTGTTTTTATTGACTTTGTTTTGTTTTGTTTTGTTTTTGGTTCAATTCTACTACACCTGTTGGAATGGTCAGCTAATCTGAAGATGACAAGATATGTTATAGTAGCTATTGTACTCACATTATCGATCTTCGAAGTTCTGTACCAGTCCTACTGCTTTGTTTTCATTGACTTTATTCTGTTATGTTCTGTTGTATTTTACTATCTTTAAAATTAAAAGAAAATTAAAAAAAAAAAGAAGATTCAACAAATCAAAAAGCTTCTGCACAGCAAAGGAAACAACCGACAAAGTCAAGAACAATCTATAGAATGGGAAAAATTTTGTCAGGTACATCTTGAACAAAGGACTAACATCTAGGATATATAAAGTGCTCAAAAATTTAGAACCCTCAAAATAGAAGACCCAATCAAAAAACAATGGGCAACTGAAATGAATAATGTTCAGAAGAAGAAATACAAATGGCCCATAAACAAATGGAAAAGTATTCAACTTCACTTGCCCCTGGAGAAATGCAAATTAAAACAACACTGAAATTTCATTTTATTCCAGAAAGAATGGTTAACATCAAGAAATCAAACCATAACAAATAATTATATGGTTATAGTCAAAAAGGAACACTTTTCTACATTGTTGGTGGGAATGTAAATTAGTACAACCATTATAGAAATTGGTATAGAGCTTTCTCAACTAAAAGTAGAAATTCCATTCAACCAGCTATTCTCCTTCTAGCTCTCTTCCCGAAAGAATTTAAAGACACCATATTATAATGATAAATGCATACCAATCTTTATAACAGCACAATTCAAAATAGCTAAATATTGGAAGCAGCCTTTATGTCCATCAACAAACAAATGCATTGAGAAAATGGTTATCTATACAAAATAGAATACTACTCAGCCATAAAGTAGGATAAATTTGAGACACCTGTAGGAAAATGGATGCATCCTGAAAAAATGATGTTAAGTAAAGTAAATCAGACACACAAGCTTAAATACCACATGATGCTCTCATTTGAGTAATCCAAAGTACAAGTAAAGTTTAAAACAAGATTTATAAAACATGGAGATAGATCTTATGCAAATGAGAAGGGGACCAAGAGACAGAGGGTGGAGGGAATGGGAAGGTGAAGGTGACATAAATTACAAAGTGTCATGCACATGTACCAGGTACCCACAATGAATGTAATCATTATGTGTTGCAAACATGAGCTAAGAATAGTAATAATGAAAATGGGGGCAGAATGTCTAGAGATGGAGGGAGAGGGCAGGGTAGGGAGGGGAAGAGGAATAAAAAGAATAAAGATATGTCAAGTACCTGTACTTATTCCTTAAGATAAATGTAAACATCATGAACACCAAAAATGTACTAATAAAATAAATAGAAAAAGTTTTAAAATATAACAAAGACTATATACAACAAACCCACAAGCAATATCATACAGAAAGGGGAAAATTGTTTCCTGATGAGATGATCCTATACTTAGGAAACCATATGGAATCCATTTAAAAACTGTTAGAATTGATAGACAATTTCAGCAAGGTAGCAGGATATAAAAATCAACAGTAAATAATCCATAGCTTTTTATACAGCAGTAATAGACTAGCTAAGAAGTCAAGGAAACAATTTCATGTATAGTAGCTTCAAAAAAATAAAATATAGGGCCAGAGATTTAGCTCAGTGGTATAGCACCTGCCTGGCAAGTGCAAGGTCCTGAGTTTGATTACTCTACCAAAAAATAGTAATAATAAAATAAATATTTAGGGATCAATCTAATGAAGGAGATGAAAGACCACTACAAAGAAAATTTCAGAATACTGAAGAAAGAAATTTAAGAAGATACTAGAAGAAAGATCTCCCATGTTTGTGGATTGGCAGAATTAATAGTGCTAAAATGGACATATTATTGAAAATGATTTATAGAGTCAATGTATTCCTGAACAAAATTCCAGTGATCTTCTCCATGGATCTAGCAAAAACAATCCTAAAATTCATATGGGACACAAAAGACTTAGAATAATCAAAGCAGTACTAATCAAAAAAAAGCGGGCTGAAGACATAATACTCCATTTTGAATGATACTACAAAGCCATAGTAATAAAAACAGCATGACACTGGCACAAAAGTAAACACTCAGGCCAATAGAGGACACAGAAACAAATACATTCAACTACAACCATCTGATTCTGGAAAAAAGAAGCAAAAATATATGCTGAAGAATATATTTGTTATATATTTGAATATATTTGTTAACAAATAGTGTTGGGAAAATTGGATATCTACTTGTAGAAGATTGAAATTAGATCTCTACTTTTCCCCCTGTACAAAAATCAATTCAAAATGAATCAAAGACCTTGGTATAAGAATTAAAAGCTTCTGCACAAGGAAAACAACTAATTGCATGAACAGAGCCTACAGAATGGACGAAAATCTCTTCCAGCTACTCTTATGCCAGAAGACTAATATCTAGAATATATAAAGACATAAAAAACTGAACACCAAAAACTGATAGTCAGATCAATACCTGGGCAAATAAACTAAAGACACTGCAATTCAGTTGAAGAAGTACAAATGGCCAATAAGTCTATGAAAAAATTGTCAACATCTTTGGCCATTGGGGAAATGCAAATCTAAACTACATATAGGTTTCATTTCACCCCAGTCAGAATACAAAAAAAAATAATAAAATGAAATAAATGGTGGCAATGATACAGGAGAAAAGCAACCTTTCTACAATGCTGTGGGAATGACAATTATGTGGGCCACTGTGGAAATTAGTACAAAAGTTACTCAAAAACCTTAAAATAGAGCTACCTTTTGGTCCAGCTATACCATTCCTTAGTATATACCCAGAGGAATTAAAGTCAGCATATTTTGGGGATACCTGTATACTCATGCCTATTGCGGTGCAAGATATGGAACCAGTCACAAGCAGTTGAATGGATAGAAGATGTAAATAACAGAATATTATTCAGCCATAAAGTAGAATGAAATTTTGTCATTTACAGAAAAATGGATGGATCTGGAGATCATGTTGAGTGAAATAACTGAGACTCAGAAAGTCAAATATTCCATGTTTTCCCTAATATATAGAATCTAAACAGGAAAATATGAAAGTAGAAGGGAAGTTATTATTAGACTAGTGGAAGGGAATAAGGGGGGAAGAGAGAGAAGTGTAAGGGAGGAAAATGAAGAATGAATATGATCGAAATATGTTATACACATTGACCCTCCCACTGAAATAGGTAAAGCTAGCGGGGAGGCGTAGGCAAGGGAGGTGTTGAGGGTAAAAATGATTAAAATATATTATGTGCACATACATATTCATCAAAGTGCAACCCATTAATCTGCATAACCAATACTCACTAATAAAAATGATGCAAAACAAAAAAAAGTTATCCTCTACTTTTTAATAAAAATATCTTTTGAAATAGTTCATTTTTTCAACTTTAACAAAAGGAATCCAGGCTAGTGGTGCTATGGGAGGAAGCTATGCAAGAGAAAAGGCCACACTGAGGTGCTCATAGATCCCTGGAAGAGCTGGCAGAGCCGGGGCAGACTGAGAGCTCAAGGTTTGGAGAAGTGCAGGGCAAGAAAGTAGGGGGGTCCTTTTATTCACCTGGGGGCAAGGAGAGGGAGAAGCAGTAGAGAGGGAGGCAAGGAAAATGATGTCAGTATGTGAGTAGTAGGGGTCAGGGGTGTGGAGGTGAGCTGGAGGGACAGACACCATGCTGGTTTATCTCTAGCAGAAATCCATGGGCTCTCAGTGAAGGTCCTGCTCAATGTCTCACTGAGGGGAACATGCCAAACCACAGTGCAGAGACTGACGGGGTAGGGCATCCACAGCTGGGATTCTCAGTGACAAAAGAAACATCTGCAAATTCCCTCCACATAACTAATCATTTATTACATTTATGGTTACTTTCAGATATGTTAGGCTCACTAATTCCTAGAACATTTTCTTTGCCTCATCTCCTCTCAGCTCTCAATGTTCCTATGAAGTAGATATTATCAGCATACTTATTAAAGAGCCAGCGACTGGGATCCTGAGATGGATTCCCATCAGATTCACTGTGCAAATCCTTGGAGCTCCAAGTTCAGCCCTCTGCTGCTGCTGCTCCTTTCTGGTTTGTTGATTAGATGACTCATTTTTTTTTTTTTGGAAAAGATTTTATGACTTTGTCATAAGTACTCATCACTTTAAATTCAAAGAACCTTTCTAATTTCAGTGATCAACTGGGTGCCTTGGATAATCATGCCAGGGAAGTAGTATCTCTTGGTGGAAGCATCTGATGTTCATTCAGGGATCTAATAATATTTATTTCTGGCCAGAAGCAAGTAAATGCTTGAGGTTTCATTTGTAACATGGAGAAATAGGTCTCTGTTCCTCTGACACTAAAATATTACCAATATTTTATGTTTCAAACTTTTACCCAAATAAAATTATTTAGAATACCTTTGGTGACCCATAATTTTTGTTCTTTGAAGTTCATTACAAACCATTTCATTTATTCCTAGAACAAGTATCCCTATGTTACATGCAACTGAGTTAGTTAGAAATATTATAGGTAGTCAGACAGGGCTGGGCCCTCAAAGGAACCAGTGCAGAAGTTCAAATACCTTGTGACCTCTCAGGAGACAGGCACCTCGTGCTGTGGGTCAGATCTCAAGACAAAAGGCAAAGCAAATTCAACCACATCTGAAGGATCAACAGTCCAAATAGTTCTCTATCAGCCTGAGGTAGTCAGGAGTCAGCATCCCACTCCCCGATAGGAAGAGTCACTGCTGTTAAGCATCTCTGCTTAGTACATGACTTGCTTCCTCATTTGTCCCTGATTTAATCAATTTTACTTGAGCAATTAATCTTACTGGTTAACCATAGTTCTGTCCCACCTTATGCCTACCTTGGGAGTTACCAGGTTTTCATCACCTTGGACCCGTGTCACCTTGTGGTTTTACTCTATAAAAGTCCCTAGAAAAGACAGTATTTGGCAACTCGCTCCAGACCCCTTGTGTCCCTCAGACAGAAGCTTTCTTTTTCTTAATAAATAAATTCTGCTCTTAACCTCCATTGTTCCTGAAATTCATTCTTTGATTTTTAGAGAATACAAACTCGTACCGAACATATAGTAGGTTAGGAGTTTCATTCCTCTACGTCACCTATAGTAATTAAGAGGACATGATTACAAAGTTATGAATTCTGGCCTTTGTTTGTTTTGTTTTAGTTGTTAAAATTTGCCCAGTCAAATGTACAAACCAGATGAAAAAAGGGTTATTTGTTAATTTCCTGCTTTATGAAAGTATATTTTTTTTAAAAAACTACCAGTGGTTGCATCTGGAAATAACTGTTATGAGCATATAAAATGTTTTCGATGTTAAATTTCTACCGAGCTCTGTCACTCCATTGCTTATTGGGCTATTCCTGTCCTGTATGTTAAATCTTGAGAAATTCTTCTTGTCTATCACATTCTCTCTTCTCTTATTTTGATAAAGTAAAAGCAAAATCACAGAGATGCATAAAAACCCATCTTCTTCACATGCTGAGGGAAATACCACTGTCAATCATTGGTACATAAAAATGTGACCTCTCAAACCTATAAGGTTTGGATTTCCTGTGATTCTGTTGCAAGGAATTTCCCAAGCCATTCCAAACCAAACCAAACCAAAAGGAAGACTCTTTGCACTTAGGAAATAAAAAGGCAGCACTCAATCTTTACACCAGCAGACTGCTGGAGTTCACGCCAGTGTACTGTTGCAATTCCCCCCAAGCAACCACGCCAAATCAGGAAGGAGTTTAGTCTATGTAGAATGAGAAGTGGGAGGGACAAAGCAAGTGACCAAATGTTACATAATTGGTTGCATACATTGAATCATATATTGACGGACAGGCCAGTTTTGAAACAATAGAAACATTCCAGGAACCAGGGAGGGGGCTCTTACAGAATGACTATACTTAACGGCGTTACCATAATATAGGAATGTTCTGGAGAGAGTTTTTACTAAATGAGCACACATCAGCCCAAGGTGCCTTAAGGTATAGGCACTTGCTCTGACATTGTCAGGGTCAACTGAATTTACCAGAGACAGCAGAACAGCAACTTGTTCAGAGACCTCTAATTGATCATGAAATATCTATAAATTTACCATCTCATGAATGCATTTATACATAATAACTGTGCCCCAACACTTCTTCCTCTCTCAAATTATTCCTGGAACTTTGAGTTCTCAAGAACAACTCATGGCCATGTCTCCACCACTGTGCTTAGATGTCATTGTGCCATCTGCCTTTGAGGTGTGGGTGTGAGCTGACATTTGAACATGAGAAGGTCCCTTAATAGTCCAGTGCCACTGGACTATACCTAAACCTGTATTGGGGGCCAGAACCCAACATTGTATACTGCTTCTTCCCACCCGCAAGGGAAAGGTGTTGGCATCCAGGCTAAGCATTCCATTTTCCATTGCTTCTAAACTCTCCTTTCCTCTCCTTTGTCCTGAGTGAGCCCCACCCACCTCCTCTCCCATCTCTTGCACCCGAGAGAAAGCACAGTGCTGGCAGTCAGCACCAGAGCTGGAGACACTGCTACTGCGCAGAAGCCATCACAGTGGCAAAGCCCCACATGCAAGTCACTCCACACCCTGTGCCCACAGGGAGGGTTCTCTCCTGCTTTTGTGCTATTCTGTGGCATGGCCCTCAAAACGATGCTGTCTTGTGCTCCTAAGGTTTCAACCTGAGCCTCTGTAAAAACAGCTCCTTTTTCACTGAAATAGGTCTCTCCACCCACCAGGATTGAGACACTGTCTTTTAGGTGAGGGGATACCCAGAGAAGGAATGCTGTTCTCCTGCAAATTGCCCTGCTCTTCAGTGCCTGGGACAGTGCTATTAGACAGAGACTGAGGCCTACTCCAATCTCTCCTCCCTCAGGCAATGTATCTCCCTTGAGGTCCTTTAGTTCCTGGATCAACAGATGCTATCAAATTTGTCCTGAAGGCCTTTCTCAAACCTGAGGAATGGTCCACCTCTCTGCCTTTCAACCCTCTGCATCCCAAGGCAGGGGAAGGAGTGCCAGGGAAATTACCTGTAACCATGGGGCAATTCTGCCAAAAAGAAAAAGTGGTTTGTCATTCACCAAGTGGTCATTAGCTGCAACAAAAGTCAGCAAAACAACCTAATGCTTCCATCAGAGCGAAACAGAATGATACACTTGGGGGAAGCCTCATGAGAAGCCCTTAGTGTTTGGAAGGATACCAACCAGAGCACAACGTCTACTTCTCATCTAGAGCATCCTGAAGACATGGGGTTTTAAGGAGTTACCTCAAACATTAGGATGAGATGGAGCGATGAAGTTCCCAAGCCAGGAAGAATATGGGGCATCCCTCCACCACACCCCAGAACCTTATAGCTTTCAAAGGTGTGGAAGAGGAGATCAGCAGTTCCCACAGTACAGCTGAAAGGTAGTGCACAGGTCAAAGACATGCCCAAGAAAGACAGGGATGACAGGCTGACCCATCCAGAAAGTTGCTTTACCAAGGGTACACCACTGTTGCAGACCAAAGAGCACAGCTGGGTTCTCATTGTTGGAGAGGGCTGGGATGAAACTGAACTTGATAGCACCATTCTAAGAATGCAGTCACAGCAGTGCATGGATGCTGACTACACCAGAACAGAGCAGGGCAGCCTCTCTGCTGTTGGAAGGTAAATTCCACCATCACTCATTCTTGTTCCCCAACCTATGAGATTCTCTAGAGCCTAGAAGAGAACAGGGAAAGAAGAGGTCCTAGAACAATGGCTCCCCCACTCAAATCCAAGGTACAGGATCCATAAGAGGAAATTAAAAGATTTAAGCTAGGCCAAAATAGTGGCATGCCTATAATCCCAGTGATTTGGGAGGCTGAAGCAGGAGGACTGAGTTTAAGGCCAGCCTGGGCAGTTTAGTGAGACTCTGTCTCAAAATAAAATTTTTTAAAAAGGGTGTTGCTCAGTGGTAGAGCACAAGAGAAAAGTATGCATGCATCATAATATAGCTGGGGTGGGAAGGGAGAGGGATTAGGGAAAAAGAAAACTGTGTCCCACAAAGACCGTTATGACCAATAAACAAATTACATTAGCAATTTTTTCTCTTCAACATACTTCAAATCTAATACTCTTTTTAAAATCTCCTGTTCATAGTTTAAAGTTGATGTATAAGATAGAATTTAAAAGAAAGTACAGTTTTGTGAAATTCAAGTTTTATAGCCCCAGATTACACCAGGATACTATTTTGCCTTTGCTCTAATCTCCTCTCCACACCTCCAAGCAGAAGCTGGAGACGTGTTGGGAAATTATCCTTACTTCCACTTCCTCCCCTTGCAAGTCTCCACTTTAAAGACACTTGGAGCCAGAAGCGGTGGCATATGCCTATAATCACAGCACTCTGGGAGACTGAGGCATGAAGATTGCAACTTTGAGCCCAGTCCAGGCAATTTGTAGACTTAGAGAGAACCTATCTCAAAATTAAAAAAAAAAAAAAATTTAAAGGGCTGCAGATGTCGCTCAGTGTGAAAGCACTAAGTTGAATCTCTGATACTGAAAGGAAAAAGCAAACAGGTAGTCCACAATGAAAAGACCTTTTTCCACTGAAGCATTCTCAAGTATGATCTGTTTATCAATTTAAGGTACACATCAACTCACATCTCATTTATTACTCTAATTGATCCCTCAAACCCTCTTGTCTTTATTGGAAGGGACTCTAAGATCTCCCTTTTGTGGACACCCTCTTCTCTGAGTACCCAAGAACCACAAAGATGACTTAAACCCAAAGGAAATGAATTCAGATGGAAAGCAAGAAACGCAGTTGCCACTAGTACCATACTTCAGCCACCACATGATGTCACTGTTGAACACCAATCCTGCATGGTCTTGTGATGACAATGGCCCCTATAACCTTAGGGTCAGCTCTCGCCATCCATGCCACCATGCAGTGGCACAGTTCTCCAGAGCAGAATCAAACCAGTAGACTTACAGTCTCTGTTGCATGTTGTGCCCCATCGCTCTCCCAAAACCTTTTTGGCTTTATTGTGAGTCTAGGGCACGTAATGCAGGTGGATCCACCATGCTCCAACAGGGAAGATTCTGTTATGCTCTCTCAAAAGACCTGCAGTAAGCACACCAGAGAGTTTAGCTCAGATGACTTTTCTGAACAAAAATCTACTGCAAAATTATATGCTGATCCACCTACACAGTGAATTGCTCAGAATTCCTCTTGTTAAAAAGAATTTTATAGGGGCACACTGTCATACACTTAAATTCTAAATTGATAAATTTGGTAGCATGGAGGAACTTTTGGCACAATACTAAAATTTAAGTCTGAAATGACAATATTCTCAATTGAACAAAACATGAAGTACATGCCCTGTACTGAATCTAAACCTGATACAACGAATGCCCTACAGACCCACTCTCCCACTTCCCTCCTCAGTTTATGGATGGCCCAGGTGAGGTGCATTCAAGAGAAGACAAGCACAGATCCCTCCTTCAACTTGATCCTCTCCTATAGCTCCCCTCCCCAGGCTGTGCTGGCAGCCGTGGCTCCCGCCTTCGCTACCCACAGGGTGCTGCACTATACCTTGTTGGCTTCCCTAATCCTGCCCACGCCTTGGAAAAAGCCCCTTTACTAGATGATCTTCACATTTCCAGTTTTTGGGTGCCATCTATTTCCTTCTAGAACTATGACTGATGCGTCAATTTTTTTTTAAGTACTCTGTGTTATTTAAGCAAACTACGCTTCTAGTTACTGCAATTTTGTATACAAAATGCTCTCCCATAGCCAGATCCAAGAGACCTCTCAACTATAAATATATTCCTGGACTGGAATTTAAAAGTGGCCCCTCTCCTAATACTGAGGTTTCCCTTACAGAACCTTCAGGCAAATTATTTCTATTGTCACACTCAACTGCTCTGGGCTAGGGGCAAACTGGTTTTCAGTGAATCCAACTTTTGGTATATCGGTCTTTTGGTGAAATGCTTTTTGCAAGTTGATTTTGGTTAATTGGCCTGTTTCCACACACAAGTCTGCCAACCCCAGGGCATCCTTGTTTGTTTTGAATTTTTGTCTGTCCCATTACACTGCAGGAACTTTTAAGGATGAGAATCCTGTGCTACTCATCCTTGTGTTTTCCACCATGCTCTTCAAAGGCGGAATGCAAGGTTTCTGTGGGGGAGTCACTAGTTAGTAAATGTTTGGAAAAGAACATTTTCCAAAAGTGAAAGAGTGAAACAAAGACAAAGTCCCCTGGAGAAATACAAACTATCTCCCAAAGACAGACAGGGTCTCTGTCTCAGTGTGAAATGGACACTGAGATAGGAAGGTAGGAGAGAAGGAAAGAAAGGAACAGAAGGAAGGCTTCAGAAGAGTAAGAGGGAAAAGAAGAAGGGAAATTAAGAATAAAAGGAGGAAAAAAAGAACAAAAGGAGTTAAAGAAGAAAGTATCTTTCTGTGATGCACTTTAAAAAATATTTTTTGTGTATTTCTCTATAATTTAAATGTACAAATATACAGTTTTAGAAGTATATAGACATAATCACAGGCTTACATGGGCAAATAGGAAACTGGACAGATTCTGTCACTGTGACATCTTGATTATCTCTAACACAACCTTTTAAAAAATAGTTAGTAATTACCTAAATAGTGCCCAACACATATCTTTTTTTTTAAACAGTATTTTCAGATTTTTTTTTTCAAATTCTACAGACTATTTTAACTGTCCCCTCCCCCCAATAAAATCTCTTGAAATTTAAAACTCAAACCAGAAGGCTGACCAGGATCCAAACATGAATATGGTAGATCTGTGTCTGATTTCTAAAATAGGACCAGAGAAGTTACTTTCCCGGCAGTATTTTTAGCAGTGTGAGCAAAGGAGCTCCCCGTGCTGTTTCTTGGCAGGCTCACAGTCTGTCACTCCTGGGCCTGTCCCTGGAATCCTCCAACTTCTGCACCAGTCAGCATCCTCATCCCTGCCTCGGAGCCGCTCCAGTGGTCCACAGAGCTTACGCCGGTTCTTCTGTCCAAAGTGGGGACATGTGAGACAACAGGCTTCAGCCTCCTGACAAGTGTGAGGAGAAAAACAATCCACCACCACTCCTTACAGAGTTCCAGGGGCAGCCCAACTTACCGAGGACTAGTTCGCGTTTGGACTAGGTGCTCTCTATATTTAATCAAGCCCTCTGCAAAGCCGATGTAATTCTCTTTCTATGCATTAGGAAACGCAATGCTTAGAGAGTATTCAGTGTCCCCCACTAGGTAGTAATAATAAAAGCAATACTTAATCAATAGCCAACATCCATTTGGTGCTGAACTGTTTATCAGGCACTTCTGTTTGTGGATCCTCACATTGAACTCACAGCATAGATTGAATAGGGATTATCAGTGTTCTCATTGCACAGAATGGAGATTCAAGGGAGAAAACTAGATTCTCTTAAATTGGTACAAAATATAGGGAACAAGACCAAGGGTTGAGCCTGCAATTTGTAAATGAGCAGAACCAGCACAGAGCGCTGCCCCTGGGTCTCATTGTTAGCAAGGCCTGGGTGATTGGTATTTCTCTGTATTGTGGGCCCAGAAAGTTAACTGCCCAGGCCAGCACAGCCTGGGGAGGATGTCAGAGTAAAACAGTAAATGGTATTTCTACCCGGATAATCTCTAGGTCACTGTATGGCTCATTTTGAACAAAGGGAGGATGGGTGATTAATTGACAACACTTGACATTTGGTTATTAGAAACCTCCTTCTACTAAGTATGACTCAGCAAAGCAGGTTGACCATATGTCCTATATCCCTGGGAGAGATGTAATCTAGAATGTTGTCCTGGTAGAACTAGGCACCATGCCCACTTTTACTCTGAAAAGCAGTCCAGTTTGCACAATAATCATATAGCCACTCTAAGGGAATTTGCATCCATAATTTTCTTAAATGAAGTATTTCTTGTACCTTCTTTTATCTTCTAAAACATAACTGCAGCACTAATTTTGATCAAACAGTTTCACCACAACACATTAATGTCAGGAATCCAAAGGTTAGAGGCCAGATTGAGCCAAATGATGTAGAATTTGCACTTCCTCAACATTTTCAAGCTGGTGAGTGAAACCATAAACCATATGTTTTTCCTAGGTACACTGCAATTGAGGACCCTTAGAAAGTTTTTTTGCTGCAAGTGTCATGGCTCAGAGACAGCAAGAAAATATCTCACCGCAAAAGTTCTTTGTTGCTGTCATAATGAGACTAGATTGAGGGCAATGGAATCACCTTCACTTTTCACATACTCAAGACATAATCCAAAATAGTATGTTACATGTTTAAAATCCTAAAAAAAAAAAAATTAAATGCCATGTTCCCTAGCATGAACTCCATGTGGAAAACAAGCCAATCAGAGGTGTTGAATTACTTTCAGACATGGCAGCCTGTCCTTAGGTGTTTTAAAATCAGCTCATTAGCTTATAGTTTCCTAAGCAGCCTTTCTGTCTTCTAATTCCCTTTAAAAGGAACTTCGGTAAAAGCTAGAAGTCTTTCCAAGCCCCTGGGCTTCACCCCAGGACAGCGCATCACACACTTTCCTGCATCAGCAGATCAGGTTACATGCTTGCAAGAGGCTTGCCTGCCACAAGTCCCTTAAGGATCCATTACTGTGTTTTCCAGGCACCTATGGGACCTCTCCCTTTAATTTCTCACATCCTGACTTAAAAGGTAACTCTCAATGTCATCACAATTAAGCCTGATTTTAGGAAAGCAACATAAAGCCACCCTTAAGAGCTGAGCTTCACAGCCCAAGACCAAAATCCCAACTCTCCATTTAGCAGTCAGCTGTGTGACTTTGAGACAGTTATTTACCTCTTCATCTCTTAAATGGGGCTAACATGCATAATTCACAGAGTTTGGGTGAGGACCCAATTGTACAAAGCAGGAGAATCACAAAGCATGATAGCTGGCCTGTAGTATGTGCTCAAAAAATAGTTGTTCTTTATACTCAGATGGTGAACATACCCTAAAACTTCAGTTTATTTAAAATCATCATGGAAAGGGAAAAGGTAATTCCCACAGGGGGAAAAAAACAGAATTTGGAACTAGAAAACCTGAATTCTGGTCCTGATTCCCCACACATACCCGTACTAGTTTATATGACTTTGAATTAATTTCTTTTGAAGTTCAACTTTCTTTCCCATCCAATCAAAAACAATGATAAATACATCCTAGGGATCCAATAAAATGAGAAAAAATGTTTTTTAAAGCAACAAATGTTAATTATTAATATTATTGAATAAAATGGGGGACTAAGAAGATCTCATTCGCACACACCTAAAGGTAACTGTAATTAAAACACTCAGGCTCCTGGCTGGAAAATTCCATGTACCACAGACTCAGGACCAGGATGGAGGCTATGGTGGCCTCCTCACATGCCCTGGACCACACCTGCCTCACTACTCTCTCTCTCTCTCGCTCTCTCTCTCTCTCTCTCTGTCTCTCTTCCTCTCTCTCTCTCCACTCCATTTCTTGTTCTGGTAACATTTTGTGGTTGGTGAGCAAGGAAGTGAATACGATGGAAGGGAGGTCTCTTCTTGCAATATACGATATTTAGCCAACTCACCTAAGAGGAAAATGGTGAGAAGGGAAGGTTGGTGCCATGAATCCGAAGAGGCATAAGTAGGTGAAATTCTAGATAATTGCCTCTGAGAGGCACCTTTGATAGTATAAAGAAATAGGGCTAGAATGGAATCAGTGTAGCTCCCTGGATTTGCCAACCACAGCTTCATCATATACAAGATATGGTCTAACTTTTTAAAACAAATTACAGTACAAGACACATTGCTTTTAATCCCCCTCACTTCACACACACTTCTTCCATCATTCTTGCCACTTTCTGAAGCAGTTCTGGAAGTCTTCTTTTGCAGGTGCCTTACAAAGTGTGGTCAAAACTATTGTGAATGCTGCTGCTGACTGTCATCTAATGGAAAGGCAGCCTTGCAAAAATCATTATGTTGTGTCCTCATCCACCGTCTTCACTATATGTAACAACATGAATTTCTGGCTTGTCCCCAAAGTCAAAATGACTTGAAAAGTAAACATTTTGAATCAATTCAGGACATTGAGGCATCTATAACAGTACACTTAAGACACGCATGAAAGACAGAACAGCCTCCGAAAGTGGTAAGAGTACTAGGATAAAAGTGTTCAAAGTGAGGGGGAGTACTTTGATGGGGACCAATAGCAATGTGTTTTTGATTATAAGAAATTTTTAAAATTTAAATATTCACCCTACTTTTCATTTACACCTCATATACATTTAAAGAGTCGGGACATTATTCAAAAGAAAGACATGGAGAAAGAGAAGAATTTTTAGTCTTCACATGAGGCCTAAAAGGAGGGCCTACATAAGAAGTTCTATAGTCAGTAATAATAAGCAAGCTATGACACTCAAAAAGAAAGTCTCACCAAAGAAATGTGTGAAGCCAAATGCTTTTAAACTCTTGTTTAGGGTTTACAAAGTTTTTTCACATATTACCTTATGTAAGCCTCATGTTATTTTCCTTTTTCTTAGCAACAATGGATACTTGTGGAGATTCATTTTTCTCTCTTGTTAAAAAAAAAAATAACACTGATAGCATTTATTTTGTGTGACAGGAACCCAAAGCACAGAGAAGCTACGACTATGTCGGGGCTCTCTCAATGCGGCCGTGCTCACCGTTGGAGCTCCAAGTCCTTCGCCATGTAATCAACCAAAATAACGCAAGGATCTGTTTGATTTTGTAAAAAACTATCACTTTCTATTAACCCACATTCTCCAGATAACCAATGTCAATTCTCACTGCAAGTTCTTCTGTAGCATCCCCTGGGAATAACTAACATAACCACAGACAACTTACCACAGAGTGTGTGAGAAATAAACATTATAATAGTTTAGGAATAACAACAAGAAAATTAAGTCAGTATTGTCACAGCAGATTCAAAATTTCCCTGGCTACTAATCTGTGACTGTAGTAAGTACCTAAGATAAACTTAAAAGGAGGGAAGGCTCGTTTTGGTACACAGTTTCATAGATTTCAATCCATAGTCACTTGGCCCGGTTTCTTTGGGCCTGTAGAAACACAGTATATCATGGTAGGAGTTGTAGTACAGGAGGCTTGTCTACCTCTTGGAGCCCCAATATCACTTTCAAGGGTATACTACCCCCAACAACCTAACATTCTTTCACTAGTTCCTTCCTCCTAAAGGGTCTACCACCTCTCAGTAGTGCCACAAGCTGGCAACCATCTCTTGGGTATCTTTCTCAGGATTGGTCTGAGTGGAACCAACGACTCCAATCCACCTATGGTCCACAGGAGCATCAATTATTTTCAATGATTTGTCTTCCATTGTTCATTTGATCCACTACAAAAAAAAAAAACAAAAAACAAAAACCTACTTCTACCTCCAGAGTTCCCAACAACTGGAAAGAAGAAAAAAATGCCATATAGGTGTTCCCCCTTATCCAAAGGAGATACGTTACAAGACACCAACCAGTATATACCTGAGACCATGGATACTGCCAAACCCTATATTCAGTCCTCTGTCATTTAAGGACAGGGACACACTCTGAGAAATTTGTCATTGGGTGATTTTCACTGTCATGTGAACACCATAGAGTGTACTTGCACAAATTAAATTGGCTACAGTGTCACTAGATTTTACACTTTATGGGACCATCGTCTTACATGTTTTAGACAATTGCATCTTCTTATCCATTTCCATAATTTTTATGTAGAATTTGGAAGGTCATTGTTGGATCTCCTTTGTTTTCTTTTCTACTTAGCAGCTCAATGTCGGACATCACAAAGTCTCTCCACCACGGTAGCCTCCAATGTCTCCCTCTTGCGTATTTCTGTGTTGTAGTCTTACTATACCTGCAGCAGTCACATCCTCACTGTTTGGCTGTATGTGTTACCATACGTACCAAACTCAGCCTGGAGTTAGGGAAGACCCCCACTGGTTCTCACTCCCTACCTACTTGTTTCCATAGAGGAGAACACCAGTGAGACCAATGCTGCTGGTCACCTGCCCTGCTCTTCACCCCCTGGAGAAAATGAATTCTCTGACTTTTGAATTTAGAAAAATGAACTGGGCGTAGTCTGCTCAGCCCCTCGGAGACCCCTTCAGAGGCAGCATGACTGCAGAGGGATTTCCTCAGAAGTCTGTCCAGGGAGCAGGGCGAGGGCCCTGTCTGTGCAGAGGCAGCCAGCTACCACCCTGCTGCTCCAGCAGTTGATGAGCATACCTGTCTAAGGAAGCACGGCTCTTGGCATCTGCCTTCCTCTAGCTTCCATCCTTTACTCAGTTTTGAGTTGGAACAAAGAAAAGACAAACGAGTATTAAATTATAATCACTGAAAACTCTAATACCAAGCATGTTAGTATCCTCCACACCCAGTGGGGCTGTTTTCTCCTCTGAGCCAACAGGGGTAGACCTTCTCTAACCTAGAAGTTATCATTTGATCACATGGTTGCCTTGTCTCACACTGTACCCTTTATGATTTCTGACTCTTCCCATGAAGTAGAAGAACGGAGCTGAAGGTTCTTATCTGGCTGTTCAATTTGGAAATTAGTAAGTACATGCAGAGATAACACTGGCCCCACTGACTCACACAGCACAAAATTTGAATTGTGGATCCAGCAGTAGAGAATGGAGTGTACCAAACCACCCACCCTCTTACCTAGGTGCCTAGTGGCAAGCAGGTGTCCAACCTCAACATTGCAACCTAAGCTGTGGGAAGGGATTACACTATTACACAGGGGATTCTTTCCACAAACTTGGTGTTCTGAGCTCAATTCTGGAACAGCATGAACAAATCCTCTCATGCAAAACAGTGAGCAAATGGGTTGACCATCAGCTAGAAGGTAGCAATGATGGAGAAGATGAACTCTGGAGATGGTGACTTGAGTTCAAATCTCAATTTGCTACTCACTGATTGTTTGACTTCAGGTATATAATAGTACTATGCTGGCTCAGTTTCCCATTTGTGGAATGAGGATGAATATAGTATCTATTTCCCAGATTTGGTCTAGAGTATAGTCATTCGCCACAAAGCAACTTTTCTGTTAATGACAGACCATATATGTGATGGTAGTTTCATAAAATTACCAATAACAAACTCATTTTCATGCATGTGTTTGTATACTCTACAATGTTCAAACAATGATAAAATGACCAATGATATATTTCTCAGAACATATTTCCATCTTTAAACAATGTATGACTGCATAAAATAAATTGATACTTGGAAAACATCCAGGGTGCCAAGTGTGTAATAAATATTGGGTAAGTGTTGGCTGTCATTTTGTTTGAATGTGATGGTGTACACAAATATAAGAAGTATGTAAGATTCCATTTTGTCATCAGTGACGATTACAAAGAGCAAAACATTCTCTCACCAGAATCTAATGTGACTATTATGCTTATGAATTCAACAGACCCCTTATTTGAGGTTAATCCTGTGTTCAGCTTCTTTCCCCTTAATCTAAATAATTATGTAATCTAACACACAGCAAATAGATATATGAAAAATATTTAACATCACTGGTCATTCAAGAAATGCAAATTAAAACAATACTGAGATTCCAGAAAGAATAACTCATCAAGAAATCAACCAATAAGAAATGCTGGCAGGGCTGTGGGGAAAAAGGAACCCTTCTCCACTGTTGGTGGGAGTGTAGACTGGTGTGATCACTATGGATATCAGTGTGGAAATTCCTAAAAAAATTAAAACTAGAGGTCCCATTTGACCCAGCTATTCCCCTCCTGGTTATTGTCCCCGAAGAACTGAAATCATCATACCACAGTGATATTCATACCACACCCATGTTTATAGCAGCACAATTTGTAATAGTTTAATCTTGGAAACAACCTAAATGCCCATCAGCAGATTAATGGATAAAAAATGCAATAGAGTACTACTCTTCCATAAAGAAGGATAAACTTGAGACATTTCTAGATAAATGGATGCACTTTGAGAACATAATTTTAAGTGAAATAAATCAAACACAAATTTAAATATCACATCATTTCTCTGGTGTGAGAAACCAAAAGGGAAAATAAGGACCAAAATATATAACAGATATTGGGAAGTAGGAAGAAAATGTTCAAATGAGAAGGGGAACAAGGGAGGAGGGGAGAGGGAAGGAGAGTAAGTGAAAAGAAAAAAGAAGATACTAGAAAGGAAAAAAATGGAAATGAAACTTTTGTAAATAAAGAAGGGAAGAGGGTATGAAGGGAGTGGAAGGGATTGGGGCAAAAAGAAGAATCAAGACATCAAATACAACAGCTGGGAATATAGCTCAGTGGCACAGTGACTGTCTGGCAAGTGCAAGTTCAATTCCTGGTACCAAAAAAAAGAGAGAGAGAGAGAGAGAGAGAGAGAGAGATTGTGTACAGGTACAAATTCCCTATGACATATATGATCATTAAGTATATCTAAAATGTACCAATAAAATTAAAAACTTTAAAAAACAAGCAATTATGTACCTCTGACATGAATTTTGATTGGTGAAATACTTGCTAACTGCTAATTGAGCTGCTGCCCTTTAGTGTGACATACTTACTCTCCTAGGTGACTAAAAACCCTTGGGAATTCAGATGCTGTGATTTGCTGGCATACTGCCTGCTGCATAATCTGTTCATCCACCTCCACCTCACATCAGCTCCACAAGCAACATCTTGCCTGTAACTTTGGTTAGCAACCTCTAGATGGAATACATCAAGAGTAGCCAAAAATAAGTGTGGCAAGTAGAACAAAGGGCAACTGGCCAAGAAGCTGCCAGAGCCAAAAGCAACAAGATGAGCAGTGGTCAATTTCCACAAGAAAGACCCTTGCAAGAAAATTAACTGGATTTGCACAAAGTCAGTCAGGATTCACATGTCAACTGTTCTTTGCACTCCACACACAATAGATCCCATTCCATAATTGCTATGTATTGCTTCAAATGCAAGAAACATGGTATGTTCTGTTGTTATGGTAATTGAGGGTCTTGTTAAGAAAATTTAAAACTCCACCAGTTGCTGAATCCATTGTTCAATTAAGTTGTTGCTATTTTCTAGGCCCATGGCTCAGCTATGTAACAGGCAGCACCCTTCTTGCTCTCACAATATTTTTTTTTGTCTTCCATAACAATTTCCTCAAATGCTGTGACTGAAGATTCCATATAACTTTTGAAAGAAAAAAAAAGATAATTTCCAGTTCATTTGCTCCCCTAGAATAAGATTCTCTGCAATGAATTATAAATCCAGTACTTAACAGAGATCAAAATATAATTAAATTTTTAATAAATGTGTGTGCATATGTGGCAAAAGCTAAGCAGCTGCTTTCAAGGTAAGTTTGGGGAGGAAGCTGAAAGTGATTTGAAAATGCAGGGAGACATGTATATGGAACATGGATATTGCAGCCGTGAGCCCATAGAGCCGGATGCTTGGTTGACCAGGTGGCTCCTAACAAGAAGCACCACAAGGCATTCATGGTAGGTACATGGATATGTCCCTGCTGATCCCAAAATGGACATGAGAGGATGCCTCACACTGCAGGTGACACAGCAACTGGAGCTGTCCAAGCTCCTTGTCTGACTCTGAAATTTCTAAAAAGTAGGAAGATCTCAGTTCCACAACATAGACACTCATCCCACCACAGTAAAGGCAATGGGACAGATGTAGTGTTCCAGTTTCTATAATCACAGCTTTAAGTACCATACAGCTATCATCACAACTTGTCTTGGATATTGATCCTAATCTTTCACAATAATAAGTTGAGGGAAAGATTTAATGAAATACAGAGAAATGTCTCTGCCCAATTCTATTGGATTGTCCTTTTCATCCAGTTCTATGTCCACATCATAGTCCTATCAAACAGGCCTGACTTTCCAAGCCTCTGACACATTTATTCAACACCTGCTGAGGTGAGTCTAGCCAGTTCATCTCATGTGCTTGATGCTTGTGTTGTTCCCAAGTTTCAAGGTGCTATCCCGTCAGAATATGAGGCCTGGCTGTAACTACCCTTGCCAATATATAAAATTCTGACCTTATCACATGTTCTATTGTATCAGCCTTATCTTCTGCCCTCCCTGGTCCAAACTCTCAAGATCAACCCACAAGACTTCCAGGAAAATGGCAGAGTGGTAAGCAGCAGAGAAAGAACCTCCCCAAGTTTTGGAGTCCAGACCATAGAATACAGCAACATGAGGAAGAGAAAGAGGAGAGAAGTGGGTCCCATGGACACAGAAAGGATCTGAACTGAGACCTGAAGCCCATGGAGAGAGATAATCCAGGAATTCAGCAAAAACAAGGAAACTAGGGACAGTGGTCCTACTGGACAGGGAGACACACCAAGGAAGCCATGCAGCCCACCACCCCACCACCTGCCATGAACAGGTGGAGGCACTGCCAACTGGGGAGAGGGAGTAAGGAAGTTATGCAGCCATCCTGTGTGCTGGCAGAGGACATGTTGGCCAGAGAGAAAAGGCAAGGAAGCAGTGCAGTCCCCCGTGCACCAGCAGTGACCCTGCCAGCTGAGGAGAACCAGCAAGGAAACCACGCAGCCCCGCCCCCCCACCACGTGCTGTCAGCGGTCCTGCCGGCAGGGGAGAACCAGCAAAGAAGCTGCCTCCACCCTCTGCCCCTCCCCATAAGCAACTAGATGTGACACAGTCTGAGACGATACTAACTGAAGTAGGAAAGCAACAGGTGTTGTTTGATTGACTGTGCAAGCCTGGGGCCAGTAGTCTGAGCAACTATTTAGAGGATAGCAATATGCAACATAATAATGATCATGGATTTCCTACTGTCCTTATCACTGTTTTATTTTGTTCATTTTACTGTTCTGTGTTATTCTCTTTGAAATAAATTTTTTTTAAAAAAAGATCAATTCACAAACTTAGTCTTCTTACTCATATTTTTCTCTTCAGATGAATACTCCTTTCATTTCATATCAGAGAAAATTTATTTCTGCTTTGCCCATGTCAGAACAATTCCAGTTATTGGGGTAGAAGAAATAAAGGGAAGCAGACTTTGAGAAAGGTAAGTATAATACTAGGGAGCATCCATGTACTTGTTCTCCAGGTATCACAAGTTGAACCACGTCCCCTAAAAAATACATTGATACCAAACACAGTTGGACAAAAGGAATAAATTCTATTGCTCTATATCACAGTGGGGTGGCTGCAGTTCATGGTAACCTACATTTTATGAAAAACTAGGAAAAAGGAGCTCAAAGGCTCTAAACTCAAAATAACAAGAAAATCGAAATGTTAATTACCCTCATTTTATCAGCACACACCATACACATTTATTGAGATATTATCTTTTACCCTATAAATATGTACAACAATGGCATGCTAATAAAATTTTAAAAATGTAAATACAGACTTCCTCCAAGATGGCCGCCCAGATGACACCGTGACAGGGAGGCTCCCTGAATATACCATCAAAATGCTGGAATATAAACTAATATAATAACAGAGAGAAGGAAAAAAGAGGGAGATGGGTCTTCTGGACCCAAGAAGAATCTAAAACGAGAACTGTAGCCCACGGACAGAGTAAAAGAATGAAATAAACAAAGGCGGAGAGCAGAAGCACCTCTGTCTGGAACGGAATCCAATCGGCGCTGCGACCCGAGCTGAGCCGAGAAGGTACGATCCAGGTGCTCTCGATACGCGTGGAGTTGCCGGGAGAATTGCGGCGGTGTGGTGCGACAATAGAGCCGACGGTCGACCATGGAGCGAGGTGGTCACGAGCGGGCGAGTGAGTGAACCCGGCGACCCCCAGCCCCCCACCCCCGAGGGAGAGCAAGGGACAGCCATTTTGAGACCGGAACTGCACCTAATTAGGCACGGTTCCTGGAAGGCTGTGGCGGAAAGGCGTGGGTGCCCTGGGGGTGATAGAGGAGGTTTGGCGGACGGCCCTGTACGGTTAATCAGACAGCGGCCCTATCCTCTCGCGCACCGCAGTAGACATTCGCGGAGCAGAAACAGGCTTGGGAGAGGCAGTGGACCAACACGGCCTCACTGGCGAGCCCAGGAAAATGCCAAGACGGAAAGGCAGAGGGCGCTCTCCAGACTCCGATACAAGCAGAACAGATCCCGGGGACGCTAATGCTGACATGGTCGGGAGTCCAAAAATTAAACTCTCAGAGGAGTTGACAACAGAAGTGGGGAGACAACTCCACGAAGCTATGAAAGAAATTAAAGCAGCACTGTTAACCCAACTGAGAATTGAAATGAAACTCATAATCGGGGAATCGCTAAA